>CABFOU010234264.1:0-11211 GCA_900660325.1 Opsanus beta
CGCCCCCATTGATAATACCCCCCCCCCCCCCCCCCGAGCTTTTAGTGACTTTAGTCTTGACCTTAGGAGCCTATTTTAAACCATGGTCACTGTGCACTTCACTCCACCCGCCTTTTGCGTTCTTATTAAAAAAAATAACATAAAAATACTTGCGTGTGTCACGTAACAGCATTACGATGTGTTATATTTCAGTAAGAATAAAACTTGTTTGGTTCTTGCCTGTGGCTGCCTCTTCACTCCAGCTGCTTGACAGGTAAATGAGCCACAATTGGCTCCAGACTGCCTGAGCTACTCAGTAACAGCAGGAAGTACATACATGAATAATGCCCTCCGCTCACAATGCACACACACACGCACACATATTTCTTATTTTTTGCCTTTCATTCTTCACGCTACAAGAAAGATTCCATGACCGAATGATGGGCATCCTAAGGCACAAATATGAGTTTAGATTAAAAAGAGAAAAAAAAAGGAATAGAAGGTATTAGAAGATCATTTAAATTACAGTCATATGTAAGATGTACTATGAAGTTATTTGTTTTTCAATTTGAAGCATTTACGAGCAAAATGTTGAGCCTCCAAACCACTCAGCATTAGGTTGCCCACACACATCATGAACATAGAAGGGGGAAAAATAACCTTGAGAGAGAGCGAAGAAAACACTGAGTTGAACAACCCTTGCTGCTCCAGGTTGATATTTTTTGGGTAGGATAAACAGCCTGCCCCAACAGAAAGTATGACGCAACCTGAGGACATTGACAGACAAGTTTGGCCGTGTTTTCATCGTTGTGATTAATTTTTAATTGTTATTGTTCTCATGTTGGAAAAAAAAAACACAGTATAAATGAAATGTGAGGAAAAAAAAAAAACTCTTATACAGGAGGTGAAGTCCAAATTGAAAAGATGTTGCTACTAGCTTGGCTACTGGGGAATTTCCCTTTGGCTGACCTGGTAGAGCCTTGATCTGAAGTACAAGCGAACCCCACCGTGGCCTTGGCCACAAATACAGAGGCCATGAGGCACATCAGGTCGGTGCTTTTCCCAGGGTGCTGTAGCGCGAAGTGGATGAGAGTCTATGACTTCCCCTGGATGGGACGCCAGTCCATCACAGGTTGCTTCCCCAGCTAAGGCCAATCCCAGTGTAAAGCTGGGTGGACTGGAGCAATGTCGAAGGACACAAGCAGGTAGCTTCAGTTGGAATTGAACCCCTAGTCTAACTGTTTTACCAGTGAACACCCTGGTAAGTTCTGCTAAGTTCGCCACAAAATTGACCGCTCAACACACGAGACCGTTAGGCAGTCAGAACATTATAAATTTTGCTCAGCGTGGCAACTTTCTTCTGCCACGCCACTGCTTCTCTTTTTCATGTTGAAGCAAAGCTTCGACTACCTTTCGCAGTCTCATCAGACGGTCTAATAAAGCATGCCGAGCTGTGAAAAACCACTATTAGTATAAGTTCAGTCAGGGGTGTTTGTGTCAAGTCACTATTTATAGCAAATAACTATGCGGTTATGTGCACTGGAAATGGCTCTGCTCTTTAATGGATCTATAATTTAAAAAATCTCTCCGAGCTGCCTCTAGGATTCTGCCAAGACTGCTCAACCCCAGCATTTAGCTAAACACGTCAACAGCCCTGCAAACAAACATGCTAGATCTTGAATTACACGAGGAGGTTGGAAAAGAGATTTTGTAGCAGTCAAAGCACCAATTGAAACTGCTAGTGAGAGTAAAAACACATTAAATTGAATAATGTGATTGGATGTTGCAAGTCAGCAGATCTTGCAGCCGTAAATATGAATGAACTAGGTCATTTATGAGATGAGTGAGCAGATGACTGGTATTCGTAACAGATCCGTTGTGGTGACCCCCCCCAAGCAAAACCGGGGAAAAATGCCAAGAGAAATAAGTATATTTTAAAAGCACAGCAAGGGTCGACTCATCAGCGATACTCCGCTTGAATTATAGGAGGGACAAACTGCACACCAGGAAATCTAATGAGGCTGTTGGCATTGGCTTGATTAAAATACAACAGCGCAGCAAGAAAATCCTGTTTATCACTGCAATTACAAGCGTTTTTGAGATGGGTCATGAAAAAAAGATGAAATTAGCTCCTATTTTTGATTATACTTTTTCCCTAAAATTGCAGAAGCGCCTTCCCTACCACAGCTGATAAAACAAAAAACAAACCAAAAAAAAAAGTGGAACCAGATATCCGCATGGATCAGCAGGTTCTTCAGAATGGCAGTTAATACGTTCGTGGAAAACTGTTTTCTGCATGAATCCGTCTGTCAGGTAAGAGAGGGTGTGTTCCTCTTGGGTGCATTTGTGTGACTAATCCAGACCTCAGCACCTCCTCGACGTTGGACGCACAGATTGACCCGGAGCGCTCGAGCTATGCTGCTCGTACACCTTTCACACGAACAGCCGGGGCTCTTCTCTTGTGATTACCCCGTGATTTTAACAGCCTCAGCTGCGCTGTATTTTGGCTAGACGCTTTTTTTTTTTTTTTTGGGACCAAGCCAAGGGTGCGCATGATTGGTCAGGGTCTGTCTGGGGCTCACACACGCCTGCTTTGTCCTAACTTGACCTGTAGTATTTACTGACCGGCAGGAAGAGAACTTTAACTTCTGGATGAGTGTCGGTTCTGACACCACGCCCAATATAAGATTTTTTTTTTTTTTTAATTTTTAAACAGTTGGTAAGTCGATCTCTTGTCAACTTCTTAGAGTGGCTTGAGGGTGTATGTCAGAGCAAACAAAGGAGGCATTACATTTTTTGTGCATCCATGGGAGGGGTTCAGAGGCCGATTGGCTTTGTGCCTGTCGCGTGAAAACGGCAAAGAAAGACAGGAAGATGATGGGCAGGACAGAAAGAAGGAGAGAGAGAGAGCGCAGGGGAAGACAGCGGGACAAAAAAAAAAAATGGCTTCAGAGATTTCCCTTCTGGTAGCTCAACCACAGCAGATTTTTAGAACCAGCGATCAGTCCGCGAAGAACAATCAGGTCTTTTTTGTCAACTCAAATGACGTTTGAGTCTATATGAAGAGTTCAGATGCAAAACCCTGTAAATCCAAAACCACAAATTTTGAGTTGAGACCAACATGTACTTGGCTGCTGAGGTAACTATAAATGTGTAAAATATTAAAGAATTTTCATTTTATTGAGGGAAACCTGCTTTTTCCTTTAAATCCCCATTTTAAATTGCATTTTTCTCCATTAAAAAAAAAATTGGACTTACGAGGTTTTGTATCTGAATTCTGTATATTTTTCTTTGGAAGATTATTACTCAACAAGGTAACGTCAAGACAAAGACAGACCTGGCAACACACATCGGCCACCCCGTTACCGTTCTGCTCGTTTGGCACTAAAACCTGACACCAGAGCGAGGATCAATATTACAAATTTCGTACTGTTAATTACACTCTAAAAATTGACTCACTTATAGTTACATAATGTTTTTGCATCAGCTGGTCCCACATAACTTTGGTTGTTTAAATGGGAAACATAATACGCAATTAATTGTACCAATTGTTACAATTTGCTTTTCCCTTTTAAACAACCATATGCTGTAGGTCCGGTTGATAAAACTATATTAAATAAATATAGCATATCATTTCTTAGAGTGTTAAATATCTCATGTTAGAATCTGTTTTTTTCACTGTTGTGCTTTAAATGTAAATCATCTGCTGCAATTACAAGAATAAATGGAAGAAAGCATTTCAAACACTTTGAACATCATTGTCCATTTTTCTTTTTTTCTCTCCACTCATTGGCTATTTCAATCAGAAATCTGGAATAATCTAAAGAAAAGATTTTTTTTTAAATCTATATTCCAAACAGATGGAACAGAATGGGAATTAAAATGTTTAATAGTGTTGCCAGCGCTGGTTATTTTCAGCCTCCGTTGGCAACATAAAACTTCTTTTTTTTTTTTTACAAAACTCTAAAAATAAGCATAATTACAAGCTATAGGTTGGTTGACATTTGCCTGTGAAATAAATTAACGAAAATAATTTGGTTGAGGTTTGGGCATCGCAGCCAAGTGGCTTCTGCAGAAGTGGCTCGGCCACTAAACTCTTACAGACCCACGTCATAGCAAATCTGCACGCCCTGAAGGAGCCCTTAACTTTTATTTAGCTCTCAACATGCCGCCGTCAGGGGAACAGAAGCCTTTGTATATTTTTACAGGGCCATTTTTTCTGCGGCCTCAAAGTCAGACCTGAGAAGCAAATTATTACTAATTATTAATGAAGGCCTACAGCAGAGGCAGTCAGAAAGTACGTCCCGATATACAACAGATTACATGTCAATACCTCAAAAAAGGATCAGAGTAACGTGTTGATGGGTTGGTAACGTGCAGTTTTTATATACATATGTGTCCAGATGGAAAGATGATGTCAGATTTAAGAAAAAACTGCACGACTTTGAGGCAAGCCGCAGCGCGCATACTTTCCCACACATATAAACAAAGGTATGGGGAGTTTACGGGGCACGGAAAAATGCAATAAAAAGCCTTTCTGTGAATGCAGCCATCTGTGGAACTTTAGAAGAACTTCCTGTAAACAAGAGTGAGGAGAACAAATCCCCACGCACTCTTCCAAATACTCAACGCACATTAGCCTTTCATCTTTGTTTTCCTTCGTTGTTTCTCCTTCGCTTTGCTTCAGCCCCGTCCACTCGCTTTCTCCCAGCTTCCGTATCCGTGTCACTCTGTCACCTCCTCGCTCTCCTTTCCTATGACTTGTTCTCAGAGGACCTTTCAGATTCGAGTATAATTCCTGAAATCCTAGGGCTATGCTTTTATTTTGAATTGCTATTGCAGAATTTTTTTTTATTTGGCACACAGCTACACGAAAATTTTGAATATAATTTGGTTGACATAACTGGTGTTGACATTGTGTTTGACAGCGTGAAAAAGTGATATTCCTACGGGAGCTGAAGGCCTCACTTTGTTCATGTAAATAATGGTCAGCTATTTTGGTAAGCGACTAAGAGTTTTGTTTTTCAATGAAAACATGTCAAACCACTGTTTTAATTAATTTATTTGCTGTTTCTGATATATATATTTTTTTATATTTTACAAATTAGTTGTGTGGGGGCTTCAGAAAATCATTTGAAGGCATACGTTTCATCTTTGGGACATAGTGAGAAACATTTATGGCAATGCAACAAAATGTTTTTAAAATAATTTAGTATAATCATAAAAAAAAAATACAGCATGTGTGAGTTGCAATCCTAATTCTTACTGTGTTATAGTTTGTATAAGTATTGGAAAATGGAGGACAATTTTAATGTTATGTTTATAATTACAATTATTATTATTTTTGTTGTTGTTGTTGCCAGAGCAGTAGAGTATACTCTACAGCTCTGGTTGTTGCTAATTCTTTTTGGATAGGAGTCCCGCCGCTGAAGGACTGCTTGATCATATACGATGCCACAGTTTAAAAAAATGCACGGGGCCTTTAAAAGTGAGCTATGTACTATGAAGACACAAAAATTCTTGTAACACTTAAAAAAAAAGTGTACATTAATTCATGCAGTAACAAGATTGAACTAACAATTATGCATTAATTTCTGTTAATTTTTCTGTTAATTTCTTTAATTAAGCCTTAGCTAATGTGATTAGTAATCATTTATTACAGGTGTTCAGTATTGTTATAAATGATTAAATAATGTATAAATTAATACCTTAAGTTATTCATTATTTATTTATTTAAATAATATATAAATTAATACCTTAGTTAATGTGAAAACCCTTAATAAATAGTTACTAAAATTGATTCACACTTAGTTAATGCTTATTGCTGCGTTAACTAACATGAACTAACATGAACATCCCAAATAAATGATAACTAATCACATTATTTAACACTTAATTACTGTTTCTTAATGCGTATTACTGCATTAACTAAACTGAACACCATTTATAAATGATTACTAATCACATTAGTTAACACTTAATTGTTAAGTAATACTTATAACTAACCTGAACACAAATGAATAAATAAGTACTAATCTTTTTAGCTAACAATTAATTGCTACTTAATGCTTATAACTAATGTAAACACCATAAATAAATGATTACTAATTACATTAGTTTATGCTTAATTAATTGTTAATTAATGCTTATTACAGCATTAACTAATGTACCCTTATTGTACAGTGTTACCAATTGTTTGTATAGTTACAGCCGCTAAATGCAAGTGAATATGATGTAACATTTTTGGGATACCATACGTACATCCATTTTCTTTAATAGGCCCATTCTGTATTTTACAAACAGAATGAACATGGACTTAAAAATGAGAAAGAACCTTCACCTGATTAAAACAATGTGTATGTGTCAGACATGGTACATATTTAATAATATGGGACAAAAAAAAACAAACCCCATGTACACTTTCCACATGGACTTCCTAGTTAACATTGGCAATGACACGCCGCTGCTCGTACCGCTCTTTTGTTCGTCACTGTGGTTCGTCAGACAAAGCGGATCTGGACTTTCTCAGCACATATCGACTGAGGCAGGTGTGTTTCTTCAGCCAGAGTTATGCATTGTGCTCCTTTTCTGGACAGTGTCAGTTTGGTTTTCGAGCTGGCTGAGGAACCACAGACTGACGACGAAAGCCAAACCAACAGGCGATGAATTAAAGGAGACCATTTTCTGTGCGTGTAATCGCAAAGTGATGTCAGGTGGAAAAGTCTACTTATTCGCTTCATTTGTGCCAGCGTTCAAACGCGTGGCGAGCGGCGTGAAGAGACCATGCTCCGGGTTTTTGAGGACAAAATATTGTCATTTAGTCTACACAACCGTGCTGTTGTTGTCTACATCCTGCTCGCTTGTTTGTCTTCAGAAAGCACTTTCAAAAAAGCTTCCATTATACACAGTCAGATTGAAGAGAGGATCAGTGTCTTTGTTGAAGAGTTACATCAGCGTTAAAACCGACAGCAGCAAGACAAAGAAGACAAACATCCAAATTACTAATCCTCCATTCAAAACAAAATCTCACACCAAAGATTATATTTATACCTTCAAATGTGCAGATTACCAACCGATCGGAAGGCCAGTTAACTTTACAACAAACAATATTCCACTTTTCGGTAATTTACATCAGTATAGTAAGTGAAAAACCGAAGCACCAAATATCGAAGCTGTTTTCAATAAATACGAGATCCAAACTCTGTAAAAAGAACCGCTGTGTGATCAAATGTAAAATTAGGAATGCTTGACCACAGATCCTTGTCCAGAATATACAAAATCCCAAAAGATTCTACAATCCGGGTCCAGACCCAGATCTGTTTGAGACCGAAGTGGCGCTGATTGGGCAGAGAGCCGAATACATCAAACACAGCCGTATCGCTTTATTTGAAATTTGTACGTTCACCATCAGGATCATTCCCAAAACTAAATCACCTATTTCCAGTTTCCAAAATGAACCTCAGCAAAAAAAAAAAAAATTCTAGTCCACACACGCACAGGCAAACTGAGACGGTCATCCACGTTTCAAGACGCCAAACATTTAACTTGAATAAAATCAGATTCAACACCTCAGACACGTATGTTTGTACGTTTACAGAAGCCGTCCTCAGAAATGTACATTTTTAAATGAGGAAAACTTTGCAAAGCACATACAGCCCTAAATCCTACTTTTCCCCTGTACTATACCTTTTAAACACATGCAAACTTCAAGAACCTATAAAACCCTCAGTGAAACAGTAATCTGTCCCATACTTACACATTTCCTCATCTGAAGGCTTTTCAACAACCAAATCCCTCGAACCTGCTCAGACTGCAGCGATCTGAAGACAACCCAGCGCAGGTCACAAGGTACACGTTGTCTACAATGCCTCCAGCCCAAACTCAAAAGTGTGCTCCGAGCGCTTTGCTCCACCTCCCTCAAACTGTCTTTAAGTTGAAGGGTGTGGACTGAGTCAAAGCCGCGACTGCGGAGTCCACATCAGTCACACAAAAGCCACACCCAGAACCAGAGAGGGAGAGACCAGAAAGGGAAACACTGAAGTTTTTCCTTAAATAACAACAGAGGAGGAGTGAGGAAACTTCTGCTTTCAGGGTCACCCTGAGCCTAGAAATAACCCGGCAGTAGGCTGCTTTATGAAGAGCAAATGATGACGCAGAGCAGAGGTCGTTTCAGGATGTTTACGTTAGTTTTAGAACTTTTAAGATGGTGGTAGGCGTACGATGGGCCCCGACATTACTCGTAAACACAGGATTATAAAGATAAAAGGGATTAGTTTGTGCCTCCACACGCTGCTTCCACGTGCACGCGTATCCGGCCGCCAGACATACGTTTGCAGACATGTACATACGTTTGAGTGGGCGCAGCTCAGCCTATAGTTTGGGGCTCGCTGATGGCAAACAGCTGCCATCCCTTTCCTGTCTGAGTGGGTATACACTCTGTGCTATAACGCAGTAATCATACAGTATGCCTACATCTGTTTGGCATTAAGCAAACACGTGCGATCCCAGAGCAGTTTTTCTGCCCCTGCCGTTTATTTGATCTCACTTTATTATAACATAACACAGGCGCTGTGGTGGTCGCTTTCATGTGTACGCAGAAATCAAACTCCTGTTCCCGGCAGTGCTGGATTATAGCATTTTACAGTTGGGTTTTGTGTTTTTGCTTTTGCCAAAATTCACAAAAACCATATTTCCCTTTCAAAATTAAGGGTACATTCACATTAGCAGATGAAGTGACCTGAATCTGATTTTTACCTCCACCAAGGACCTTATGTTTTCATTTCTGCTGTTCAGATACTTAGTTAAGTCCCACTGCCACTTTCACCAATATGCATCTTGGAAGGTCGCCATCTCAAACCCGTGTGTTAAGATCATGGTTGCCTACTAATTACATAACACCTAAATAGATCCTTGTCATTTGATTGTGTGTCACTTGACATTTGTTATTTGTCCCATTGTGGAGAGAAGTAGTCCACTGTATGACTGATGCCATTTACTCTCCATTTTGGTTCCATATGTTTCAGTCCACTGAACGACTCCACTACGTTTTCAGAAAAATGCATCCATGATATGAGGAAACTAAATTCAGTATGCCATAAGACAATCAGATGCTTAGGCAGTGCTCTTAGGGACATCTTTAGTGGCCGTAGAAGTGTTGAATTGGACAAGTTCTTATCATGAGTTTTCACTGGATTGAGGAAAGTACATGTGTGTTTCCATACACTTAACTTCAGTCCTCAGGGCCTCTTGCTAAGGTCAGTGGTGCGTCAGTGGCTCGCCTGCTGGGTGAAAGCAACTGCTGGGTGGGCACAGAGCCACCTCTAACCCCCCTGCTGTTGGCCTCCTGTTCCGAGAAAAAAGCGCCTGTCTCATTTTAAATAAAATATTAAATATCTTTGATCTATTTAGGTGTCATATAATACAAATAATGAATGTTTGCCTAGAATATTTCCATTCATTGAAAGATGGAACATTCCATCTGGGTCAAGATCAAACATCAGGGATCAAAAGATGAGTGATGACGAACACACATCAGGATTAGGATTAAAAGTGAGAAATCAAGATCAGAGCTCACTGATCAAGATCAAAGGCTAGCTATCAGGATTAAAGGAACGCAGTGTGGATTATATATTAGTGATCAGGATTAACAAGGCCAGCATCAAAGATCAGCAATCAAAGCTCAGTGATCAGGAACAAAGATCAGGATCTGGATTTCAGGCCAGGAATTAGAATCATAGGTCAGATCAGGTCTGGCGGTAGGTGCTTTCACCACTGTGTATCCTGATTGGTCCACTGCCATCTCCAAAAATCAGCCATCTATCTGCCACAGTCATGTGATACAGGGACACCCCCGTTGCATCTTCTTGTTCCTGAGGTCCTAAACACTGAGGCACTTGCATGTTGGATCATGCTCAGAGAAAATGGCAATATGGCCAGAATGTTGTAGCTGACATTCCTCCAGGTGATTATTATTTGATTTTCCCCAAGTCTCCAATCAGGTGATCAGGATTAATAAAAGAAAAATGTCAACAAAATCATCTAAACAGAAATCTACTGGTATGCACTCTCTTTGGACCCTTCTAGGGTAAAACAACTGCAATTCCTGTTTAGTCAGGTGTAATATGTCTTGTTTGTTCTTCAGTGTCTCAAGTGGGAAGTCTGTCTTATTCTTTCATGTATTTAGATTAATGCATTTCAGAGGATCCTTTATACCCTGTGGCACAGATCTTATCTTTTCTGAGTAGTGTGAACTTGAAAAACATTTTTTTTTGTTTTTTATGTCCGATGTCGTCCACTTACAAATGAGATCTGATTCATGCCTGAGCGTGTTGTAAGACTGCTGTGAAGACAGTCAGATTGGGTATGGATCACTTCTATTGCTTTGACACAGGTTTTAAAGGACATGTCACACCGAAATCATAACAACTTAGATTTAGGCTGTTAGTGACCATCCGATGATACACCGGGATTTCTTTGTGCACTTCTGTGACAGTCTCAAAGTATGCAGTACTCATGAGTACTCGTTTTTCCGAGTGTTTCCGACAGTGTTTACGTAGCTTTGAGGAGAACGTCCCAGCGCGCACTTCAATGGAATGTAGCTGCTAACAAAAGAATGGAGCTGCAGATTAACTGCAAAGTTTGCATAAGTGTGACGTTGTGTTATGATGACTCATTTTTAAGTGATAACTGTTCATTTTGATGCAGTCACGGTAAAAGCAGCAGCCGCTGTCCACTGTGAGAAGACAGTGCGTGTACACGCCCATCATGAACGCAGCCTGTTAAAAACAGTCTGCTAGAGGCTCGGCTTTGTGCACGCTTATAAGTGTTGTTATCGATATAACTGTGAAAAATCTAAGATATACATCTGTGTAATCAGGCACCCTGAAAAACAGTGAAGAGTTCCATGTGCACATTCACGGCGGGAGCTGTATCGGGATTAAAACAGTGTGCTGCTCTGTTACAGAGAACAGACTCCGCACACACAGATCCAAAATCCGATAGACTCTCTCAAAGTAAAATAAAATTAACAAAGCCTACCAGCTCCACTGACGAGAACAAAATACGAAAGGAAACTGAACAGGGCACTCACCCACTTGTAGAATGATTTCCAATATTAAATATGTAAAGTCCATACCATCAAAAAAAGTCATCACGCATGGATCACGAGAGGTCACCAGCCGGAGAATAATGTCCAGGTCCACACCATCAAAGAAGTCATCACGCATGGATCAC
>CABFOU010234853.1:0-10749 GCA_900660325.1 Opsanus beta
AGCCCCCTCCCAGTTTTGCTCAAAGCTCATAGAGAAAGAATTTAAGGTGCATATGTGGGTCTGCTTTTGACTCACCTGTTGTCTGGCAACAGTAACCATGACAATACCAGATCTCATGCCCGGGCGAAGCCAGGTACCTCTGCTAGTTAATATTGATCATGACATATAATTTAATCATGCTTCCAGTTTATAGAGTATCCTGATAATGACTGAAACCTAAAGAAACTGGAGGGCTCATTAAGATTTTCTCTTTTATCGTACTTTTTCAAAAGGCACTTTGTATACAAAGTTAAATGCTACACACATAAATATTATTATTGTGGCAGCAGTGTTTGTCTCTGGCTTTTATTGTGAAAGGTCAGCACAGGTGTGTGTTTATCCTTGTGCTTCGCTTGACGGTGACAGCACAGCAAAGTTTTGACAGTCTTTGTTCACAAAACAGATCCTGTTAGGGTTTTTTTTTAAGTTATGCTATAAGCATCAGAGCAACTATAACCTTTTGTTACAGAATGCATTATTTCCTCAGCATGATGCAAGTTCACTTTCACGGTCACTTTTTGTGCCCCTCACCGTCTCCACTCTCTTTCTTTTTTTTGCCTCGTTTCCAGGGCTCTCTTCACCCCCGGTAGCTCAAACATCACTTTGGTGTAGGAAATGGTCGTGCACTTTGATGTGCAAGATAGAAACTGCAGACATTTCTGTGTAATAGGCTGTTAGATCTGTCCACATAGAATATAGATCTCCCAACCTTATCATCGTTACCAATGTAAGGTTTACCGCTCTGTTATTGTGATCTTCCGTCCAGCTCTAGTATATCTATAATATTGGGTATTGATTTCAGACATTCTTTCAATATGTATTAAGAAATCTAAAGTTTTTCTTTTTGTCCCAAGAAAAAAACCAATGGTACATTTGATAGTGTGTACAATTTACTGATTCGCTCACATCATTCCACTGCTCACTGAGTACTCTTTCGCAATTTGCTACAGCATAGGAGTGCTTTCCCGAGAATTTTTTTCAGGCCCGGTGGTACTGAAAAATGTGAGGCTCAGAAACACAAAAGCTAAAGTTAAGAGATGTGCTAATTAGTTAAATTAGTTATGAAATCTTACCATAGTCCTGCAAAGCTTGATCGTTGGTTTAAAAAAAACAAACAAACAAAAAATGCATTTCACAATGATCACTTTTACCAGTGAGTATATCACACAGAAAATCACATAAGCATATAAAAAAAACAAACAAACATCAAAAGACTAGGATCCTTCAGTTTCAGCACCACTAGCTTCACTGCAGACAACTGCATGCGTGCAAACAATATATTTGGGGATAAAGAATATTCTTTGTCAGAATCCCCACAGTCATCACTGGCAGATGTCATGGTGCATGTTCAACTACTATTTTCTTGATAGTTTGACTCCAAACCAGCTGGTAATGCATTTCAAAACAAATAGAGGCTGGGCCAAATGTGGCCCGCAGGCAGCAAATTATCAGCCCTGTACACAGTGGCCGGCTGGCCGGCTTAACAAGTCGCTGTTCGACAAAACCGTCACTTGGATCAACAAAGTTCATACCTTTTTAAAAGTGACACTTTGCCTTCAACAATGCAGATGTCTGGTGTGAAACAGGAGTTCTTGAGGAGGTTTAAGGATACCAACAAATGGCATGAAGGGTGAGAGAGCATTTCTTGAAGCAAGGTCAACAATACTGTAGGAGAAACACTGGTATAATACCAGTGTGCACCATATTGATGAAAACGGTGAATGGTCTGGATGTGTATAGCACATTGCCATCTGATACAGATGCTCAATGTACTTTACAATGACGCCTCATATTCACTGACAGGCAAAATGTGCAAGGCCCTCATGTGCACACCAGAAGCAATTTAAGAGATTATGGACCTTGCTCAAGGGCACCTTAGTGAGTTGCCCCTGTGATGAGGAATCAAACAAAAGATATTTTGGTCATAAGCCCGCTGCTCTAACCTCCAGGACACGACCTCCCCATGTAAATTCTACCAATGGAATGGTTACTTCTAAATGAAAGAGAAAGGACAATTGGCACGCTCGCTGGTGGAACGACAGCGGCAGGTTTTACGAGCACTCCCGGGTCAATTTGTCCAGTATTTTAAAGTTGTAGAGTCACTACAATGACACAGACAGCACAAACGATGGATTACATGTTCCCAGACAATGTGTAACTACACGTGAATGTCACCGCCATATCTTTCTCCACCGCCTACGACATCACTGCCGTCCTGCTACTGCGGCTGCGGGACAAATCAGAGAACAGCACAATACAGTCGGCATGCAGGAAATAGGTTTGCAAAACTGACCAGCTCTGTTGATCAGGACACTGATCCACACACAGTTTCCAAATATGGAAACTGACTACAAAGCAGTTTTCAGATATCTGGATCGATAATAAATTGTACAAAGTTAAACAAAACATGTAAGCACAACACATTCATAACGATCACATCAGCACTGTGTTGAAGATTTTACTTAGCATATGTCAACTGGAAGTTCTGTCATCTTTACGTAAACACTGAAGGACCTTGTGTTGACCAAATATGCCACTAATATACATTCGGTATGTTGTGTAATTATGCTGCCATTTGTAGATAGTTTTCTTTTATCTTAACAGTTTTTAAAAATTTTCAGTTATTTCACACTGTATATTGTATGTTGTATCTATTGTGCCATTTCAAAAACAATGTTGGTACTTTGGTTGGTTCATAATGCACTATTTATGCTTTATTTTATGGTACGTTTTTCCTCCTAAATGTCTTTTTGATGTATACTTTATGAGCACAAAATTATACAGGTCAGGTTTAAGATTTGTGGTTTTAAACTTTGACTCCTTAATTCAAATTTATTGTTGACTGACAAATATATTGTTGACTTTTTCAAAGGAGACATTCAGCATTCACAGCCAAGCAGTTAAGTGTGCTTGTTCCCAGCGCGGAAGGTTCCAGGTTCAAGACCACCCCTACCCATTCTCCACGTAGTGTGGAGTTGAGTTGGGAAGGGCACCCGTTGTAAAACTTGTGTCAACATGCAGCTCTACCTCGGATCTGCTGTGGCGACCCTGAGTGAAACAAGGGAGAAGCCGAAGGCACTTACCGGTACTTACATTAGGTATTCACAAATGCCTAAACTCATCATCACTTCCAAACATCAAGAGTTCAGAAGCCAGCAATGACTGTTAAAGTTGGCATTGGCGGGGCCCCTTAATATTTAGGGCCCTATTTTCATGGAGGCACAAGTAGCATTAGGACAAGTTTAACACGCAGCTTAGTATAGTTAGTCAAAAACAGTTCTCTATCAAACAGCCAAACAATTCATCAATTGTGACGTAGCTGTCAGTGCTATAATTCCCCCAAACACTCACAGTTTAATAACTAATAATCTGAATTTTTGTATAATTCTTACCATATCTGTAACTAACAGTAGAGATGGACAATATGGCCTAAAATTAATATAGAATTTTTCAGTTTTTGCGTGTCAGTATCATATCAAGGTATTTTTTCCCCAACTTCAAGGAGCAGCCGTCCATTTATGTTTTAAAAAAAAAAAAAATCTACAGAGAGTATATTTTGAATATATAGTATTATGCCTTCTCAACATTGAATGAATGTATGTGTGTGTCTTAATAACCTGAGGTAAAATTACTGTATCCGCACGTTGGAATGCCCCCCCGAGCATCCACCCACCCCCTTTTTTAATGAAAGCTGGTTCGAGGCCCACCCTAAATTAAATACATTTTTTATTAAAGTTAATTAAACACACAGCCTAAAATAAATAAATTTTGTGACCCAGACACATTGTAAAAAGCAAAAAATAATGTGTTTTCACAACATTTTTCTCATCGCTTACCACATCTTAGCTGTGACGACATAATCACTGCACGCTGGTAATAGTCGCACAACAATGACATCAATTTGAGAGGATGCAGTACGAGAGTTGTGCACAAAGCGGAACAGATCTGGCAAGCGCTCATGCATCTGCCCACCCCCTCTTCAGGCAGTTCTGATGTGCAAGCACGGTAAAGCATTTGGGGTGTACTTCTGTTACACAGGTCACAGATGATTTAAAAAAAAAAAAAAAACAACTTCTGGACAAGTGGGGTTGTTGTTGGCCTGATGTCTCAAGGGGTTAATGGGATTGCGTAATTCATGTGTTATGGCGCACTACTACGACACCAGTGTACCACCCACACCTAACAGCTTGTCTTTTACAGAAACCTGAAGTGGAAACAGTTAACTTAAATTTTGTGGTAACACTTTACCAAAAGGATACATTAACTGAGATTTGTTAATGAAGTAATAACCTTGGATTAAACCGTTATCAAGTGTTTACTAATAAAAAAGTTTATTGTGTTCACTTTATGAATTATTAAATAATGTGTAAATTAATAATAGTTAACATGAACACTCTTAATAAATGATTACTAAACAGTTAAGTCTTAATTCACGTTACTTAATGCTTATTACTGCATTAATTAATGCACCTTTATTGTAAACTGTTACCAATTTTAATGATCGCTGCAGGGAAACAGAGTACCTGATGCTATTCCTTTGTCCTGTCCCAGGGACTCGGATTCTTCAAGGCGCTTGCCATCTTCCAGCTTTTCTTTTTCAGTGATGTATTCCCCAGTCTGATATTTTTTGTTATGGCAGCGCCTCCGTTTCTTATGAGGAGGGGTGTCGCCCTCTGTGTTGGTTGTCTTCCCTTTGCCCTTCAATGCTCGCTCCGGCAAGAGGTTAGAGCGAGGCCTTCCTCTGGGACGACACGCGGGCTGAGCTGTAGCCAGAGGGGGTGAGGGTGAGAGAGGAGGCAGCGGTGGGGGTGGGGGCGGAGGCGAAGGCGTCGCAAAGCCCCACAAGTCTAGTCGAGCCTCATCAGCTCGCCGTCGTCCCCTCCTTAGTCTTGGGAAGGAGCTTTCTGTCGCATCGGTGTCCTTAGTAGATACGCCAGAACTACCGAGAGAGGCTGGGGTTTCTACAGTCTGAGGGCTGCTGCCATTATCTGCACCTGATGAAAAATCATGTTTGTTACAATCACACCAGCTTCACTGAATACAGGTACAACTGAGGTATCACTTCTGAGGGATCAAAAGTCATCAAACTCGTACAATCTTCCATATCCACAAAGAAGTGACTGCAGGGTATTTTATCTCCAGAACTAAAACAAAGACACTTAGAGTAAACACTAGAACAAAGCTTTGAAAAACATTTTATGAATGGGACACAGGCTGAACATCAGAAATTTGTTCACAGCATGAGATCATTTTTAGCAGCAGTAAATGTCACTGAATTAGAAGAAACACCGAGTATACCTTGCTTGTTGCAAGCAGATTGCACAGCTTTATTGGGGCTGACTTTGTCCCTCGGACTCTGCGCTTTACCCCGTTGGGAAACCTTTTCCACTGATAAACTCTGGTCTAGCACAGGTGCACATTGTTTCTTCTGCTGAAATACACAGGGGACAGTGTGAACACGCTGTATTGGATGGACTTAACCACAAAGCTTTCACGGTGATGGAGCGCAGGTAAACTGTAAGTTTACCTGCGTAACTGGCCCTTGAAAAGTAAATTATAGGTCATACGTTATTACTGTAATGGCCCAAATATAATTTCTTTATCTTAGAAATACATTAGAAAAAATATGGGGTCATCTTACAATCTCGGACTAGACTTTAACATCCCATGCAGATACATACACAACAGAAGGTGGCAACAAAAACCCCTTTAAGAGTATAAGACTACTTTAACACCACGCATAGCAGTGAATGTCAAGCTATGAGGTACAGTTTACACTCATGGTGCCAATTAGATGTCAGAAATCACAATTATTTAATTTTCACCTAGTAGCCCTTGCACTCCTGTTCCGTGTAAGAGCAAACTCCTTCCTGGACTGCAGCTCCTGTTTTCCATGGATGTTACTGTTGACCCCTCCCCAACCCACAATGTTATTTCAACAATGGACTTACATTATTTTTTGCTGCTCAAACTGTACTAGAAGAGATTTTGTCTGAATAAAGAGAGCAGCAAAATGACACCACGTCGTGCTTACTTCCTCTTTTATGGTACTCTGACACTGCCCCTTGCCCAGAGGTCATGTGCATTATGTAAAGACTAAAAGTCAAAGAGTCTCACAACAAAGTTTGGAGGACCCTGTTGTATTTGTTCAGATTTTTTGGTTTGTTTCTGGTCACAGAAAAACAATTTCTTTTTTTTCTTTTTTACTTTTTAATAATTCTCCATAGCTGCTTTCCTGGTCTCTTCAATGGAATCTCTGAGAAACTTTTGGAGACCCACAAATCTGAAAATTCCTTATAGTATAAAATACTGCCTGTGGACAATTGGCTGACATGATGATCTGAGGAGACAAGGTAGGTCAGTTTGTACTATTTATTTCAGCACTGTTTATTGTACTACTGCCTGTTTCTTCTCGCTCTCTCTCTCAGCGCTGTTATAAGCACATTTAAAAAAATTATAAAAGCATTTAAAAATTGTATTATTATTATTATTTAAAAAGTATTATGTCAGTCGGATGACAAACTAAAGAGAAAATCCTGAATAAATGAGGAGAGATCCCAAATGCTCCTTCCATATGGCACAATTGGTCACTGAATGATTTGAAGAATATGAGAATTATGTGAATCATACTATATGGCCCTCATAGTCACCAGATCTCAATCTAATTAAAAATCTATAGGAGATTTTGGACTGATGTATTAGTGCTTTCCATCATCATCATCATTAAAACTCCAAATGAAGGAATATCACTTCACAGAATGACATTACATCCCTCCAAGAGCCTTCCAGAAACTTGTAAAATCAATGCAAAGGTGCACTGAAACTATTTTGGCAGCAGGCCGTGGCCGAACACCTGACTAAGACAATTTAGGTTGGTTTTGACTTTAATATGTTACCTGATATCTAATTAATTATGTCAACTCTACTTAGGCAGAAACCAAAGGATCTTAAAAAGTAATTGTTACCTCAAACAAGTCAATGAAGTTGAACCAAACAAAAAATAAAAAAAGCACAGTATTTTTCAGTAATTGAAAAGACTTATGCCCAAACACACAGGTACAGTAATTTACCTTTTTGTGGAGAGACGCTTTGGTTGGAGTGTTTTGTGTGTCTTGCTTTTTCTTTATGGTTGCTGCAGATGTCTGTTTTGGGTCTGCGGGAGACTTGACCTTTGCTGCCTTCTTAGGACTCGTTCTCTTCTGTTTGACGGTGGCAGCTTTTGCTTTGGTTGGCGACTCCTCTTTGGTTCCATTTGTTTTTTTCTCAACCTTGTCGCCACAGGCACCCTGGCCTGTAAGCATAGATGCATCTCTCCCCTCTGTTTTTTCACTCTTCGGACAATCTGCCGCCTCACTTTCATGCTTCAGTATCTCCCCCTCTAACACCTGGGCTAGTTTGCTCTCCAGCCTGTTTCCATTTGTTGATGCACTGCTTCCAAAGATGTGACAATGACCACTAGGCTTTGACGAGCCTTCCTTTTCTTGTAGTCCCATGTGTTCTCCCTGTCTTTGTGTCTCTGTATTATTCTCTAATGGCTCAGTGGAACTTGCCCTCTCAAGTCTCTTCATAGTTTGAGCCAAATCCCCTTGAGATGGCATACCAGCCCACTTTTCCACAGACCAGAACGGTGTGTATTCATAAACAGAATTATGTTTTGACTGAGTATCTTGGCTCGCTTTGAGTGGATTTAGAACATCGGCATTTCTAGATGCAACAGGTGCAGCTTGACTATTGCTCTCATTTGTCAGTGCCGTTGTTTCAAGAGTTTGCTGCTTTACAATGGAAGCAAGGTTAGACAGGGGGGACTTAATTTTTTCCCACTTGTCATCCTCAGTTTTGGACGGGCTGTGATGGATGTTCTGAAACTTAGAACCATCTGCAATGGTGGCGCTTTTAGTTTTTGCACAACCTTGTGTGAATTTTCTCTGAGCAGAAGATGCTTGGTGTGAAGGGAGAGACAGCTGTTCCCAAGCTGCACTAACAACAGAGGTGGAGTATGGCAGTCCTGGTTTACCAGTACCAGACTTCTGATTAATCTGAGCATTGACAGAACTTGACAGTGCAGTTGTCACTGCTCCTTTAGAGGGACAGTTCTTAGTTATAATGGCTGTGGTGGTGCTTTTGCCATGCTTGACAGTGTGCCCATGCTGGTTGCCCTTCATCAAATAAGATGGCTTCTTTCCACCTGATGCCAAATGTTCCCCTTGATCAATTATAGATATAAACTCCTGCTTTGCAAAATTCTGAAATTCATCAGCAAAACTCCCTTTTCCATCTTTGCCTCGAAGGGTAGAAGCCAGTATGGGGCTAGCCACACCCACATAAGTTCCAGGGATGTTTTTAACAGAGTCTTGCGAAGGGCCTTTGCACCATGATGACTTGGACTCCAGAACCTGATGATTTGGAGGCATATTTAATTGCTTTTGATGAGATCCATTTCTGTGGGTGTTGGGTAAAATAGGGTATTGAACCGCTGGACTATAAGCTGCAGAGTGATTCCTCTTTGAATTAAGAAATTCTCTCTGGTTTGACTCATTATAAGGCTCCATTATGGTTACTGGTGGGTCATTTATACATTTTGGACGTTTGGACTTAGCTGACAAATCAAGAGGTACATCCCTTGATTCAGGTGTGTCCTCTGGAACACACTGGGACATCGTTTTCAGACACCCAATGGATGTCTTGTCCATGCTGTTGCCTTTCTCCACATGGTTTAGCAGTCTACTTTGAGAGGCAATACTGGCCAGTGCAGAGCCACAGCAGATAGCAGCAGTTGGAGACAAGGTATAGCGAGTTGGTGTTGCAGAACTTAATGATGGATGCTGCAAGGGTAGGGCAATCGCTGGTGATGCTACCACTGAAGCTAAAGATTTATGCTCCCCTGCAGTTTTTGCATTCTTACTTGACGGGTTAGCTTTAAACTTCGACGTCGACATGCCTATTTTTTTCTCTGGAGCAGGAGTCCGACTGGCAGAGAACGGATATGGGTAGGACCGCATGAGAGGTGCCCCTCCAACTCCTGAGCTTTGAGGCTGGATTTCGTTCTGAAATTGACTTGCTGTGGCGTCCCTCAATGAGGCAATCTGACCTAATGCTGGTGGAAGAGTGATTTTACAAATGGGAGCGGAAAAGTTGGTGGATGGAAGAAAGGCAACAGGCTGGGCTGATTTAAACATGGTGGAACAGTGAAACCCTGGAGGAACACTTTGCACAGGTGGCACTTGCGTGTGCGATTTCTTGCTTGATGTCACACTGCTGTGGCATGGGTTGAGGGAGTCTTCCCGGCTGGCCTTTACGCCACTTGACCATTGAGGAGTGGGGAAGACCCCTGCACCATCAGCTTTCACTTTTTGGACCTCTATCCTTTTGTCTGCTCTCTTGTCTGAGCTGGTGAGTGCTGAGCCGGACATTGACGCATTGTTGAGCTGCTGAGGTGAAGAAAGTTCAGGACTATGGTTGTAGCTGCTAGTGTCCAGGCAGGCTTTTGCTGTCTTACAGTCTGTTGTTGGGGTGTTTTTGTTTTGCTGACTGAGGGTAACATCTCCTCTAAACTCAGAGGGTAGCGTCTGGGGAGGATTTCCCACCATACTAGTAGACGCTTTATTTGGAGCACTGATCTCTCTGCTCACCGTGCCTCCATCCCCTACATTCATTAGTGTAGGATCCACCTGAGTAATAAGAGAAGTTCATGGGGCCAGTGTTAATTAGGTAACAGAAAACAAAGTTCTGCTCTAGCAATACAGATGTGGCAATAATAATAACAACAACAACAACAACAACAACAACAACAACAACAACCTGCATAGGTGTTTCTTTAACACAACATGCCTCTGGCGTAGCTGAGTCAGTCGGGTGGGAATTTTCTTTGAAGAACAGTTAAATGCTGCAGAAGAGAGAGAGAGAGAGAGAAAAAAAGAACACTTACTGTTACCCCTGATTGTGTTGTTACAGTTTCAATTACACAAAGTCTTCGGTCCTATTTAGTGCAAGAGTAATTGATTATATGGCACCCAAAGTGAGCAAATGAAAACATCCTTTCTTTGAAATGAAACTGGAAGTCAAATATGTTCCAGTCGCCTTAGAGAAAAGAGATAATTCAGGTAATAGAGAAGTGCAGTAAACTGATGAATGCATTTGTTCGGTTGTTACTCTCAACCTGCTTGATGGTAGAAAGGAATTATTATGAATGGTCTAGTGTGTCTCTGATTGTGGTCGCTCATATCACAAAAACTACTTTTTCAGTGGTCTTGAAATATTTCTGTAATACAGGGTGTGGTGATTCTTAAACACTAACCATATAGTTCCCAATAGACGCGCAGTGCGCGAGTGCAAGCTTTGGGGGTGCGCGTTTATTGGCAACAAATGAACGTAAATTATTTTTATTTTTTCGAGTTCACTGACTATTTTTAACAGAACGCTCCGTGATCACACGAACCGACGGACTATTTTTAACAGAACGCTCCGTGATCACACGAACCGACGGACTATTTTTAACAGAACGCTCCGTGATCACACGAACCGACGGACTATTTTTAACAGAACGCTCCGTGATCCCACGAACCGATGGGCTATTTTTAACAGAACGCTCCGTGATCACACGAACCGATGGGCTATTTTTAACAGAACCGCTCCGTGATCACACGAACCAATGGACTATTTTTAACAGAACGCTCCGTGATCACACGAACCAATGGACTATTTTTAACAGAA
>CABFOU010234983.1:0-10631 GCA_900660325.1 Opsanus beta
ACTGTGGCTTGAATTCAGAGTTTGGGGGTCGTCTCACAAACTGTCTGCGGCCCTTGGACCCAAAAAGAACAATTTTACTCTCATCAGTCCACAAAATGTTCCTCCATTTCTCTTTAGGCCAGTTGATGTGTCCTTTGGCAAATTGTAACCTCTTCTGCAGATGCCTTTTTTTAAACAGAGGGACTTTGCGGGGGATTCTTGTAAATAGATTAGCTTCACACAGACGTCTTCTAACTGTCACAGTACTTACAGATAACTCCAGACTGTCTTTGATCATCCTGGAGCTGATCATTGGCCGAGCCTTTGCCATTCTGGTTATTCTTCGATCCATTTTGATGGTCGTCATCCGTTTTCTGCCACGTGTCTCTGGTTTTGCTCTCCATTTTAAGGCACTGGAGATCATTGTAGCTGAACAGCCTATAAGTTTTTGCACCTCTTTATAAGTTTTCCCCTCTCCGATCAACTTTTTAATCAAAGTACGCTGTTCTTCTGAACAATGTCTTGAATGACCCATTTTCCTCAGGCTTTCAAAGAGAAATGCATGTTCAACAAGTGCTGGCTTCATCCTTAAATAGGAGCCACCTGATTCACACCTGTTTTTTTCACAAAATTGATGTCCTCACTGATTGAAGACTACACTGCTATTTTTTTAACACACCCCTTTCAACTAATTGCCCAATTGCACAGCCTTAAGAGCGTCCATATGAATGCTGGGTCTTGTTGGTTTTCTGAGAATCTACTGTACCTACTGGTAACTTGTTTGCCATGTAGCAATAAAAATATACTAATAACAGTGATTAATCTGGTTAGTCACATTGGACTGCTGTTATTTTGAACACCACTGTACATCTGTCCCTCTGTTTGTGTATGAGATATGACATCATGGCACTGGCTGTGATTTCCCCATCGGAATCACGTTATATCTGAGTACCCACAGAACACTTATCCCATTTGAAGGTGCCTTTACACCTACATTGTTTGGTCTGGAACATCTGACTTTTCAGATTGTTGCAAACCAAAGTAGCAGGAGTGAACGCTGCCTGTTCTTAGGTCGGCTTCAAAGGACTGAAATATATGCCATCCAAAAGAGGTGATCTCAGTCCAGATCAGTCTGAACCTTGGTCCAGTTTGTCTGCAGTTTGAAAACACTGTGGATAGTTCAGACTTTTGGACCAATTACAGGAAGTTGTGGCAGGTTATCATCACCTATTAACAACTGAAAAAGAAAAGAAATGGAAGTGGTAACACATGTGAAACCAAAGAAGGTATTCTCACACCCAACTTGTCACGTCAGCATGTGACGAGCTGGGTAGAAACGCTAACCCTAGTCTTAACTGGAACCCAATCATACATAAATGTTCCCTGCGGTGTTGAGGAATGACGTGAGTGTCAAGCAAATAATTTTGAACATTATCAGAGAGAAATTTGGGTATTTGTACAGCAACATGATTTTGAAGGGGGCAATGGTTGATTATCGGCCCTCCTTCTATGGTTAGGATGGTGGGCTGGGCCTCAGGCCCGGAATGAAATCCGGCTGTTTTCATTATTCTCACTTACAGCCCACAAGCACATAAAACTACAATATGCCCACTATCACTCAAACATTTACCTTACAGTCAGATTAGCTACAACAGACAGAGACAAAAGGTCCAGCTGCCGTTCATTCTCAGTCAGAGTTGGCATTTTACAGCAATGCGACACGGCAACTACCAATCCATGTGACGGCAGATTGACAACAGCATTGGTTGCTTGCATGTAAAATTATCCAAGATGGTGGAATCCACTCCCAGACAGCTGTATTTCTCTTATCAGTTGAGTATGTTTGCCATTTTTTTTCCTTATATTTTTTAAAGGTTTGTGAGCGATAAAGACTTCTGAATCAAAAAACACGTTTTGAAACCAGGTTATGGTTACCAGGCTATGGTGATTTACAAGACATCCTTCTGAGATGTTAGCAAGCTAATTAGTGATACAGGAGCATCATAGTGAAACACATTTTACTGAGACAAATCAGAAGAACTTTGGTTCTGTCAGCAAGTCGAGAGGTGTGGTGGGTGCTGCTGCCACTGCTGAATGGGCTCTGCGACAATACTCCCGTATTTCAAAAAACAAAAACATTCTGTTCCAGGAGATCCCAAAGTAGTGGGTGAATAACAACATTATGGGCCCACCTTTCATTATCGGTCCACGTTTGATGAGCCATTATACAGTACCAGTGTTCATGCAAAGTAATGCTAACCTCCAGGCAACGCCATAGTCAGTGAAATTTGTATGTTAACCTGACAGACCGCACGTCACTAAAGGATGTGAAGGAGTTACCCTGCTTGTCACATCGTGATGTTGAGGGGTACTGTGTGACAGGCTGGGAGGGAGAATGTGTAGAATCAGAGGAACCAGACCAAACATATGAAAACATAAACCTCAGTGCGTGTCTTGCTTTGGACTTTCAGGTGTGAACATGCCCTGAGATTGAGTACAATCTTGGAGATGACCAAAACATTGCAGAATAAGTCCAGTCTGTGGTGTTTCCTGATTAATAGAATGACCTTTCAGAGAGTTTCTCAGGCTCAGCCTATCAGCAGATCTCGCTTAAGATTCTCTGAATAGTTTCTCAGTGGCTGGAAGTGCGAGTGTCCTTTGTCTGGCATACCGATCTGCTGCCTTGTTCATCCACGCAGACTCTGTCCCTCCTCATTTCCCAGCCTCAAACAAACATGGAGCCGCTGCCCCCCGTCCCCCCCCGTCCCCGTCCCACGGGCCCTTCAATAAAGCGGTCTAATCCATCTCACAAATGGCCCTGATATTTCTCTGCGGAACATCATCAGAAAACGTGAAAACTGATAAACAGCAGGCGGCCGTGAGGTCAGCAGGGGTCATGCAGGATAATTATGCGTCGCTCCAGCAGGTCAGGAGCAGTACATGTTGGCGTCTAAAGGTTAAATCGCCACACTTGAGTACGAAGAACATACACACACATAGATATCCCCCGTTTATCCAGCCAGACACACCGCTGGTTGCTTTGCGTTCGTGTCCGCCCTGCTGACCCGCAGAGCGGCGGCACGGAACCCGAAGCCGGCGATTATTCTGATTTTATCAACGCACAGCTCTAATGGTCGTTGCCATCCTCAGCTATTCAGGGCCAACTAATGGTGAGCGGAGATGGAAGGATGGTCGGTTGAGTGGCCACGCCATTGTGATCATGACCTGAGATGGTTTCTTTGTCCATCGTCAACATCACCAAATTGGCGCCGCAGCAATCTCTGGCTCGCCATGGAAGAATCACGGAGCGCTGAACTGACTTCAGGAGGAAGATAAATGGAAAAGCGTCACCAGTTATCTTACTTGTGTATCTGCCGGAGAGCAAAAGCGGTTTCCCCTCCTTTTTCTTCATTTTGAGCCTGACTTTGAAGCGGTCTCCAGCTGAGGGGAGTGAATAGCTCTGTTCCCTGGTCCATCAGTAAAAATATAGGATCCTGCATCTGCTCTGATTGCTCATGTCTGCACCCAGTGTGGCCTTACTCTCTTAAAGTGGACATAAATTCTCCATCGTGACCTTCCCATCGGCCAGACCTGTTATTTTCTTACCTGAGCGTCACCAAAGGGACGGGGGGCTGGTTCTGAGGAGAGGGGTGCCGCTGGTGGCGGTGGGGGTGTTGGGAATAAGGAAGGAGATATGAGGCTCCGTGCAGCAAGCAGTTAGCCACAGATCAGCCCTGAGGGACAGCTAATCGATGGGGCTGTCGTCCAGCCTCATCATCGAGCCAGAGCTGGCCCAATTTCCCTCTGATGAGCTGGAGGCCACAGTCTCGGGAGGCTGGAGGAAGGTTGGAGCAGAGGGGAGTGGATGGGTGACAGTGCAGGGGAAGGTCAGTGCTGATAAGGGGGGAGGCTCCTTACTGGATCCTTGGAAGGAGAGACTGACACCAATTGGGTTCAGCACAGCTAGCTTAGCCACTGGTGCATTGTATGTCACAAGTTAGGCTTGTTAGACAAGAGCCTAATAGGCAATAAGGGACACAGTTGTCACTTTGTGTATGATTGGTGTTGAGAACCTGAGGCCTGTGCAGCCAGGCTACGAGAAAACACAATTCAACCACCTCAGCCCGCTCCGTTGATGTGGGGGGGGGACTCACAATTTAAAGTAAGACTGACAAATTTCATGTAAATAAATGTCAGTTTTTCTGCATGATCCTGCAGTGTGTGTCAGTATTCAACCGACCTCCACTTCATAAATGTGGTGGTTGTTTTGCAGATCTCAGAAGGCACTTCCAGAAAAACATCTGCTGCTTAGAACCCTTCATAAAACCCCTTATCATAAAACCTCACGAAAAACTAATGAAGGCTTCAAGGATCTAAGTAATCCTGTTTTGTTGCCCTCCTTATAAGTGACATCTCATATTTTCTGGAGTAAAAAACATGCAACTTGCATGTTTTTTTACTAGTTTCGGAGGTCCTGTGACTTATGCTCCACTACATATCCAAAAATTAGGCATTCTTTACTCATAATAATAATAATAACTATTCATGTAGGCCTTTCCCAGGAATCAAAACTCAAAAGAAAAGAAACTCCAATAATAAAAAAGTACACTACAACAATGCACAAATTTAAGAGCCCATTAAAAAAACTTAAAAAATCAAACGGACTCACGCCTACAGCGCTGTGGGTTAGCACTCGATCCATGTCCATCTGATACTTTCTGGTGTTCAAACTACATTTAGATAACACCCGATAGGTATGTTGGCCGTCGCTTGTTTGTCTGCCCATCTTCAGACTTCAGACTTCAGGCTACTTTATTGTCATTGCACAGCAACCAAATTCATTTCAGTTACAACCCGTCCAAGAAACATACAAAGACAAAACAATAACATCGGGAAACAGGATAGGAAGTCCATGGAGTTATTTTTGGAATTTAAAAGTTGCCCCCAGTGAAGTGTTGTGTTAAAAAGTGAGTTCCACATAGAGAAAGACAGTGCAACATTATACTGACTGAAACTGATACTGTGACTGAAACTTCTGAGCAGTTTGTTTTTTCCTCTTCAAGAGGCACTTTTTGACAGGTACAACTTATATTCCAGAAAACATGGTAGTCATGATCTACTTCAAGGTATAGTACATGATGTGAGAAAAACCAGTAAGATTTTTAAATACTCACTCACTCATCTTCAACCGCTTACTCCAGTTAAGGGTCGCGGGGGGCTGGAGCCTGTCCCAGCAGTCATGGGGCGTGAGGCGGAGGACACCCTGGACAGGACGCCAGTCTGTCGCAGGGACACATACAGACAAACGAACACACCCACACCCACACGCAGACGCACACCTACGGACAATTTAAAGTTTCCAATCCGTCTAACCTGCATGTCTTTGGATGTGGGAGGAAGCCGGAGCACCCGGAGGGAACCCACACAAACACGGGAGAACATGCAAACTCCACACAGAAAGGATGCAGGTGGGAATCGATCCCATGACCTTCTTGCTGTGAGGCAACACTGCTAACCACTAAGCCACCACGCTGCCCACTTCCAAAGCTCAGGAACACGCATTATCTGAGATCAGGTAATGCAGACAGCAGGGGCGGTTGTTACGGGGTGATGCAGAGCTGTTGGCCAGAGCTAGTCGAGGCGCACCGCCGCGGAACAATTGCATTGTTGCCACCGTTGGAAAACAACACAAAGAGTCACTCTGGTTTTAGATCTTACTGCATCTGCCTTTTTTATGGTGGTCACTTTCTCAAACATCATTTTTGCTGGTACTTTCTTCACCATTGTGCAGCTAGCTGGCTTTCGCTAACATCCAACCTTGTTTTTTCTTCTTCTTCTCTTTTGTCTACTGGCAGTTGCAGCAAAGTGATGTGTTATCACCACTTACTGTAGACAAATTTTGGTACATGCATGGCAAGAAGAGAGCTTGACAGACAGTCCAACGGGCCAGTGATTTGTCACGGCCCGAGGAAGGTGACCGACTTACCTTTTTACAGCCCCGCAGCTTCCACAGCTGACATTTATTTTTCATTTTGATGTCAAAGCATTTAATTAAATGGTTGCTGTCGGGTTGTAAAGAGGATTTCAAGGAATATGGCAAGAAATGCTTCAGTAAAGATCATCTACAACACCTTCAACTAATGTCATGGTTGTTCTCAGGCGACAACCCAAAGATCTGATTCTGAGCTCATATTGAACACATATTATATGTTTATAACTATGAAAAAAAAAACAGGACAGCCACAGGAGCCTATAATTCCTTCAGAGCTGTTTTGGTGGCTTCCCTCATTCATCTCCTTCTTGCACAGTCACTCCTACTACAGACAAATGTACCATATTGTTTGTATTTCTCAATCACTGATGGAAACTAAAACGTGGATGTTGGGAATCGTTACACCCCGTGTTGCTGCTGAATTTATATAAAACCTTTCTGCAGTCCTGTGTGGATTTGTGGGGGGTCATTATTTGTTTTTCACAATGTAACTGCAGGGAAACAATCAGAAATCAGTTTAGTTCTCCGACTGACTAGAGTTTCCTGCAGAAACTATCTCAATGACTGACAAGCACAGTTGAAACTAATCAATCATCAATCCAGCACCCACGAGTCATCCAGCAGGGGGCAGATTTATCTGTGGAATCACAACAAATGCAAATCAAATTTGCTGTTTGATTGATCTGGTGCATCAAAGTTCACCACGTTAAAGCGTTCATCCTCATTTTATCATCTTTTAATGCGGCAAGTCACAAAATGAGACATCTTCTGTGTCACTATGTCTGAATTCTTTCATATAACATGTACAACAAATCCTTATCATTTTCACATAACTTATAACAAATATTAGTGCTGTGTCATATTATACCATCCTCGATAATACCGGTATGAATTTTTCTGTGATAAAAATGTCATATTGTGATAACCCAGCTGTTTGCTGGGTTTCCATTACAGATTAGGGGAGTATGGCACTGGTATGTTTGGCATTCCGTCCCCTTTACTTTTTCCTGGTTGTTTTTAGTGTTTTTGTTTGGTTGCCAATGTTTCCCCTCCCCTGATTGATAACATCAAGCATGTTGCTCCAGAGACATTTGCCAGAGTTGTTACTTGGTGTCGTTCTGCAGAAATGAGCGAGTCTCTCTCGCATCACCCATTCTGCGATGTTCGTGGGGGAGGGAAGAGCAGTCAGAGTACACAAGTGCTGTGCACCTAACACTCCACACTGTGTGCTGTAAAACTATCAAATCCACCTATTGTCCAAGCTGAACGGTTTTAAAGTGTGACACATCCACCAACGCAAACAAAGAAGCTTTGTGTGTGCATATGTAATGTAGCTCAGCTCCGCGCTCGGTCAAACTGACTTGGTAGTGTAACACTGATCCAAGCTGGATTTGAAACCAGCACAAATGCATTGGCAGCCTACAGTATTGTTTATCTGGGTACACAAACCCCCCAGATTAAAAACTTTCAGACAGAGGAATCTGATGGTTGTAAAACTTTTGTCCTTAGGTGACAGCAATGTTCTGTTTTACACAATCAGCAGTGACACTAATTTTGGACTTAATGAGATCAGATCACTGTCCACCACATTCCCTGTAACTGTACTACCCTCTAATGGTCATTTTTGTGATGGATGGGTAAATCCTGCGGAACATTCCCATATATGTGCTGTTTTTTGTTTGTTTTGTTTTGTTTTGGCTGTTGTTGTTTTTTAAATAAATGTTACCATGAATCTTATTTTCAATTTAGTACTTCAAATTTTGAAATTTTGCATTGATGTTTTCATGCACATAATGACGCAAGATGAACCATCTCCGAAAGTCTCTCATCTCCATCTTTTAATTTGTTAATATATGATTCAATTTGATATTCAGATTTTCCTTCACTTTAAAAAAGCCATTATTTAATATATGTAACCATCCATCCATTTTCTGTACCCGCTTACTCCAATCAAGGGTCACGGAGGGGTTGGAGACTATCCCTGCAGCCATAGAGCACGAGGCAGGGTACACCCCAGACAGGACGCTAGTCTATTGCAGGGCCCAATGTACATAACCTACATGCAATTTTTTTTTAAAGTATCAGTTCAGATAGGTTAGGGACTGGTGTGGTTTTTAAAAGTGTTGGTTTAACACCGATATTGGAAAAACCAAACAAAATTTTTAAAAACCCTGTTCTGTGTAGGTCTCTTTATTCGGAGACCAGGAGGTGGATTGTAGTGGGAACACTGGGAATCTGCTGATTATGTGTCAATGGCAAATGGTTTGCATGTCTCGGGAGTCTGGTAGGAGGTCCCTGAGAGGTTCGGACCGGCTCTGCCTGGAGCAATAAAGCAATGACACTGCAGTCATGTGCATGATACTACAACTACCTATCACATGATTTTTGTCGCACATATGGGGATTTGAAAAGCAAGAAGTCACTTCTACAGACCCTCCAGTTCTGCAGGTTCTGCACAGAGCAACCCGATCAGTCTCCTTAGCAACAACAGCAGGTCCAGTGGATCAGGTCAGAGTGCACCAAAGTCCAAACCCAGGAACACACTCACTGACAAAAGAAAAGCTCACTGCCGCTGCACTGCTGTCTGCCAGAGCAGGTTTAGAACATGCTGATACGCGGAAACATGAATGTTGACCGTGTATGCATGCCATTGGTAATTTGATTTAATGTAGCCGAGACTTTTTCCCTCAATCTCTGTTTCCTCATTTGAGTGGAAAACGGCTACACGTGTTAACACCGACCTCCAGGGCAAAACGCTTCATCACAGCACATCTTTAAGTGTGTGCCTGAAGAAAAAGCAATTTTTGTTTCATCTGGTTACAGCAAGAGGCCTCTGAAGACTCATTCACCAGCACCTCAGCGGAAAGTGAGAAAGCGAAGGAGATGCAGTGAGCAAAGAACACTGCTCCAGCAGAGATGCAGGTTTGGAATCCATAACGGAGACGTAAGAAATAAGTCCGATATGAGGTGCATTCAAAAAGTATCCAACCCTTGGTTGCAAAAAATACAAATAATCATGTGGGGGTCTGAAATCCTACTCCCTTTTGAAGTAGTCTCCTTGGGACTGCACACACGTCTCCCAGTAGTTCTGCCATTTTTGGAAGAATTTCTGGAAGTCCTATTTTGGATTGATGTCCAGCTGGGCTGTTGCAATCCACATGATGTCACTCAAATCAAGTCCCTTTTAGTATTGTTTTGATCTTGTAGAAGAGCCAAAAATCAGAAGGAGCCATGTCAAGCAAGTAGGGAGCCTGAAGAATCACAAGAGCGTTGTGATTGGCTTGAATCAAAGCTTGAATCAGCTGAACAGAATGGGCGATGGAGCTGCCAACTTTTCACTGCCCACAGATCCAGTTGTTTGTGGTGCACGGCATCACAAAGGCGACATAGGACTTCCCAATAATACTTTTTATAATATTTGGGCTATGTAGCTCAGGTGATGGCCAAATGGTTAATGCACTTGGTTTCAGTGCGGAAGGTTCCCAGTTCAAACCCCACCACTGCATATTTTCTTTGGCCTCAGTGATGTTCGATGTTTCCATTGCAATGACTGAAATTTGGTTTTTGGGTTGTACCTATAAGCCCATTGTCTCTTCATCAGTGATGGCAGTGTTCAGGAAGTCAGGATCACTGTTTGCACATTCCAGCATGTCCTGTGAGACTTCCAGGTGCAGTTGCTTCTGCTCCACTGTTATAAACTTTGGCACAAAGTTTGCTGACACTCTCCACATGCCCAAATCCTGATCCACAATCCTGATCCTATAGAACCTGTGCTTATCTGCACCTCGTCCACAAGTTCTTGCATGGTGACACGACGATCATCCATGACCAAAGTCTGTATTCTGTCAATTACTTGGTCATTTTGGCTTGTGGATGGCCTACCGGAACGGTCGCTCTCCACTGATATGCCCTCATGTTTGAAGCGGTTATATGTACCACTCTTTTATTTATGCTGTGCTCATGGCATCATCGCCAAAAGCCTGCTGCAGCTTGTGAATGGTTTCCATTTGGGTATCACCAAGCTTTTGGCAAATTTGATGCAATACCTTTACTGAAGTCGTTCCATCATGTTGTAGCAAATGAGAATTCAACAGCTACTCAGTACACGTGTTCACTCTGAGGCTGACTACTAGCAACTGATGATGTGTGGGCAGGAAAAAATTCATGCGCAAGAGGGTTTCCTACACCCCCCCACCAAGCAACTCACATGCTTCATTTGTTTCTGTGAATAAGGTCTGGTACAGGGCCTGAGGACTATCAGCCCTCATCCTTATCCCTGAATACCATGTTAAACAGATGAGACTCTCCGAGTCCCCCAGAGAGAGCGCCTCTGACCCATGATGTGACTTCCAATATAGTGAAAGGTATCAGAGGGCTGATGCACACTACGATATAAATGTACAAGTAAATACATATTGTCTGGAATAGTGTTTTTGACAGTTTGACTTCATCATATGACTTCTGTGTTACTACATTATGAAATCATTCATACCAACCAATCACAAATATTTTGCTGATCAATATATGCATTAGATCATCAATCTGAGCTTCTTGGTTGTTGAAATACACAAAATGTTTTTTGTTTTTTTTGTTTTTTTTGGGGGGGGGGGTGGTCTTCCTTGACCTTTGATGAAAGACTCCAAAATCTTATCACCTGCAG
>CABFOU010235046.1:0-10804 GCA_900660325.1 Opsanus beta
GTGACCCTTAACTGGAGTAAGCGGTTGAAGATGAGTGAGTGAATATAATACATCACAATTAATTTATAGTATGTTGTATTCCTTTTGATAAAAGTAATTTTCTTATAGATTATATAAAAATAAAAACAAAAAGAATTCATAGTGTTTACATATACACACATACAGTATTTACACAGTAGACAATTGAAGTGAGGACACCCCTATGTAAGTCACTTCAGTGTCAAACAGTTGAAAATTGTATCATCTCTCAATGATTGCATTTGGTCTACGTTGACAAGTAGAGTCTTTACTCTTGCCAGAACTTAAAAACAAATACTTTACAAAGACAATATTGAAAATGCAGACCCCAACATAGAAACTCATTGCAACACAAGTCAGTACAAGTATGCATACTATACCTTTTAATGCCCTGGTTTCCAGCCTGTGGTACAGTCTTGGGGTGGGGACCACCAAAGGTCACAGGGGTGTCCAAGGTTTTGTCTGCTCTGAGGTTATCAAAATTAAAAGTTCACCTATTAAATAAAGTCATAATAACACACCTACTGGACAATCAAAGTTAATTAAATTAAAAAGATCATTTTCTTTGGATGAAGCAAAGAGGGGGAAAAAAAAGGGGAGAGGGTGGAGGGGCATGGGGGGGTCTGTCATGTCAATTAAAAAATAAGTAAATAAAAAGGATTAAATCACTTTATTCTTTGTGGGGTGGGGGTTTCTCTTAGGTACAGAGGACAGGGAGTTTGGGACCCACAAGACATCTTGATAAATCCTCACTTTTACAGCCAGATTAAGTCTGAAAACAGATATCTAAAAACCCACTGAATTCAGGCTTGAGGTTGCTCTGTGTATTCCAGCATGAGATGTCCCGAAATCATAAAGGTGGTTGCGTGTTTACTCATAAGATCCTCAGAATTACCCTTTTAGATTTTGTTCTGTATGGAAAAATATCTCTGTTACAAAATACCTCTTAAAAATATGTCTTTTGGGATTGCCACACAGAACTATGCAGAACTGTACATGACGTGGCATATAAACTGTGCCTTAACCAACAACACGAGAGGAAACACTCTGCAGTCAGGTACATAAGTATTTGGACAGTGATACGGTTTATGTGTAATTTTGCCTGTATACACCCACAGTGGAGATGAAATGACACAAAATGTGCATGAGGTGTAGACTTTCTGCTTTAATTCGAAGGATTCAAAAAAATATTGGCTTAGCCATTAAGGAATTACTGCTATTTTTTTTTGGACAGCAAAAATGAAGATGAGTGAGTGAGTGAGTTAGTCCATCCCAGCCAGCCCTTGGAGATAATAATAAACAATAATAAACAATAATAGCTATCATCTTGTAACTCACCTAATTAAAAAGAGCATATAACAACAATATAGTGGTTTGTTCATGGTGAACTTCCAACACAACATCCCATAGACGTGTTTGCTCCAGCTAAGCATCACCTAACAAGCTCAGTTAAGTTAGCAATGGCAGGGAGAAACATGACGCCTGCGTTGTGGTCAAATTATATATGCGCTATGTTTGGTGCAAATTGGAATGAAAGTAATAAAATTTTGTCCTTTGACCTCTGTCACCTTGACCTTTGCCAAAATAATTCCCGGCTCAATCTTTTTCCTTTACCAAATTTGGTGGAAATCGATCCAAGGACCTGGAAGGAGTAAAAGAACAAACAGACAAACATATTTCAAATTACAGTATAATTCAGTACCAGCTTACGGTTTAATTAGCCATTGCTCAGTTAAGCATGTTGTACAAGTTGACATTGATGTGCTGTAGGATCTTAATAGAAAAAAGTGAAGATGATTTTAGGAGCCAGGTCCCCTCTGTGATCCAGAAGTCTGGATCTTCTGCATTAATGGAGGTTAGTCAAAGGAAGAAAGTCATTTTGGAATTGTGATCACAGGACGGTTCAGTGACTTGTCAGGATTACATTAAAAGTAGGAGCTCGTGACAGCAGAGAGGAGGTGTAGGCACCAGTGCGGAATCACTGGTGTTGCAGTTATGCATGTGAACCACAAAGTGTCACTCAAGTCCAGGTTATAGCAACATGCACGCTTTGTGCAGCACAGAGCAGATTTCAGTTTGAGCACATAATAGATGTTTGTTTCATCTTATTCTCATAAATGCACGTCACTTATAATAAAACAAAACTGAACATATAACTTCACAACACATACAGCCAAGACAAAACCTGACTAATCTGCCTTTCGTATGTAACTGAAGCTTGATTATAATGAGTGAGCATTTCCACAGCTCCCCTGGCAGAGTTCCTTGGACAATTGGCACTTTCTTGGCCCTTGAACTTGGCATTACCATAGCAACAGCAGTTGGATGCCAAGTGGGCACCTGTGCTGGGTCTTGATCAAGCCGTGAGTGAAATTAGCCCAGGCTAAAGCAGGGTTCCAGCAGCTGCCCCCTGATACCAGATCACTGCCGGGGGAAATCAAAGACTAATTACTCTGTTTATCTGAGTGTGTGTGTGTGTGTAGTGTGTGTAGTATAACCGTTGTTGCTCGTTGATTCTCACATCACATCTCTCAATAATATGTGAGACAAACGTTTTTCAATATCTAACATCCATCTATCCCTTCATACATGCAGACCATCATTTTCTTCTGCTCATCTTGTTCGAGCTGGATCCTACGGAACAGTGCACTGGGGGAGAAGGTGGGGGGACACATTACATAGACAGGAAGCAAGTCCATCACAGACTGAGTACTTAAAAAGATATCTTAGATAGTATGTGAGTCCATGCAGGATCTGCTGTGGTTGACACCAAGCAAATGGGTGCAGCTGAGCAGAAGATACATCAGTGCAGAAGCCCTTCAAAACTTTTTTTAATCAAGTATTGAAAATAAAGCAAATGTAAGGGTGGACTCGAGCTTGATTCTGAAGTTTTAAATTTAGAGGTGAAATGAAAGAATGCACACATACCGTGGTCTCGATATTTGATCCTATCCTGTTCTTCGGTCTGGGTCCTGATGTCCTGATCCACACCACAATCAAATATGTTTGTTCTTTTGATAAACCCACACATATTTTGGATGTTGTATGATACAAATGTGTTAGAAGCACATGAAGGTCTCCAGCAGAGCCTCTGAAAGAGCTCAGAGTTTGCCATGTAGAACAACTGTAATGTCTACTCAAATATACTATGTCACAAGTCTCATTCGATATAGTTTGCCTGTATACCCTGTGAAAAGTTTTGCCATTTGGGGTCAGATTGTTGGTAATCGTCCTGCCTAACAGACACTGCAAAATTGCAGACCAGTTATTCTGAATAATTTGTCACTGTGGAGCAGTGTGATCCTATGTAGGACCTGGAGTGCGCTGGTGCTGGTGCTTATCCCCACATACTGTCCCGTGAAGTACATGAGTCTTATGACTCCCAGTGGATGTGACACCAGGACATCACGTTACTCCCCCAGCCAAGACTGGTACCCATTTGCCGCTGGATGGACTGGGACAGTACAGCTGAAGTCTCTTGTCCTATGCCACAAACTGGGAATCAAGCCCAGGTCTATACAGTAGTAGCTCAACTCCTATCCGTGGAGCTACCTGGCTCGTGGACGAACATGTCCAGTTTGGCACAAAAACTGCTGGTAGGTTATGTAGGATCAGCTTGGCTTTATGCAGGCAGGTGCCTTCGCTCTTTAAGCCACAGTTTAAACGAGTGCTCAGGCTGGTCAAGGGTATTTTACTGCTTTATTTTCACACAGTTCTCCAAATGTGGTTTCTAGTTGATTATCATACAGCTCTTAATCCTCTGTGACCTCTGCGTCCTGGCAAAATAATACAGTAACAACCTGAGACAGATAAGCAAGAACGTACAAAGTGATGGAGACTTTTTTATGTTCTATCAGTCAGCAGCACCTGTTTTGCCTCAGAAAAAAAAAAAAAAATCCCTCTGTTGTCTGGACTGACACATCTTCAGGCATCTGGGTATGTACTTGACCTTTGAAAGGTGTTACTATTTCTGTAATTACATGTGTGCACACAGTCATTCACCACAGATAGATTTCAACATAATGTGCAGAAATCTTCATTCTGTGTGGATCCAGAAAACAAAAGCATATGTTGATGTAAAAACATTACATAGATTGACACACTGACACGATCACACAAACCCACGTGCACATCCTGGCAGACATGATCCACTCTTCCAGTCAGCTGTAATTAGCCTGTAATGGCCACAGTCAGCTGAAAGACTCAGTAGATGAATTCATTCTTACCTCCGCTGCTCGTGGGCGGCGGCAAGCAGTTTTTCATTTCATTTTCCTCTGGGGCTTTGGATTTATTGTCTGTTGTTTCCTGTTTATTAGCTTCCTAGTTTTAGAACTTGCAAAGATTTGTTGAGCTCACTTGCTCTTTTTACAGCAATCCCCTACTTTCATTTAGCAGTTCTCCACCCTCACCGTGGAGAACTGCCCAGTATCACCAACACAACTAGACTTTACTGTTAACAACTGAGCAGTCTGTTTGACAGCTTACACAGTTATGTTTAATTAAATAGTTTTCATTTTGTGCACAAGGATGTGTAAGTGTTGCTGGCGTTCATGTTGTTGTGTACACATCATATGCACGGGCACTGTGAGTGCTGTGCGGAGGGGAGGCTGAATCTCTGCCTTCTTCCCAGTGAGTTCTGCCGTAGGTCAGGGATGTGTTGTAGCTTTTACTCTGTTCAGCAGTTGCATGCCTTAGATATTTGGTCGGGTTGGGAAGTCCAGCAACCTGGACACATGTGTCCATATGACACTTCCCTGTGCAAAATCCTTTGCACAGTTGCCTCATATCACCTGGCTGTAGCAGATAGAGGGCTACTGACCAGACATGGGGATGTACAGGTTGCCTGCCTTGGTGGTTGCCAACCAGGACCCAGGGTGATTACCTCGTGTGATGGACGCGGTGACGTGTGGCACCAGGATAGGTCCCAGACGTGATTTGACCTCCTCACAGAATTGGTTTGAATCACTGAAATATTTTCACTGTTATTTATTTATTTATTTCAGCTCAAGTCAACAGATTTTCTGTTTGACTGAGGTCAGGGTTTGTGATGACCACACCATCACATTCACTTTGTTGTCTACAAGCCATTGTGTCACAGCTTTGGCGTTATGATGATCATTGCCCTGTTGAAAGTCCCATTTATGACGAAGCTTTAGCTTTCAGCCTGATGTGAAGAGACGTTGCATTAGAATGTCCAAATATTGCACCATCTTCATTTTATAACATGGGCCCCATGCATCCTGGTCGTGATAATGTTCATTGGGTGAAGAGACTCACCCTGTTTTCTCTGCATACTGATCATGATGTGTAGTCTTCTCTCAACAGAGAAGACGACTCCAAAAGGCTACGTCTTTGTACTGGTGATCAGTTGCAAACTTTTGTCTCGCTTTTTCATGTTGATTTTGGCGCCACAGCATCCTCCTCATTCAGTAGCATTTTGATGGTGGATGATGTTACATTTTTACCTCATGCCTCCAACTCCTTCATGAGTTCCTTAGTTGTGATCCTGGGGTTCTGTAGGAGCTTTTGGACAAAATGTTTTTCATCTTGATTAATTTTGACCTCTTTCCTGAAAGATGTAAAGTCTTCTTGTCTTAAAAGTCTTATATTTTCATGCAGTCGATTATACATTTGCCAAATTATGGCCTTAACTGTGCAGCCTTGGTATTGTGTGTTGTTTTTGACTTTTTTCTGCTATATATCAAAAGAAAAGTTGATCATATGTGTGACACTTGTGTAGAACAAGAGAACAAACTCAGGGTAATAAAGAATGCAGTAGATCTGTTCCGACTTCGGTAATATTGTTTAAGTGTTTGAGATGCAATATCGGTAAATTGAGGCTTTGGTGTGTGTGTGTGTGAGATATGAAAGGTGATCCTTTGGAATAAAAGCTGTGGTCTTGAAGCACAAACATCACAACTGGATGTCATATCCTGGTGAACCTGCTGATGTAAACATGCTTTACCAGCAGTATGGTTAGATGTTTAAGTTGTTGACAAAGCTCAAGCTTCAGCTCTGCAACATATGCAGTATGGTACACCCAACCCTGTGCTCGGGGTAAGAACCATATCCCATGTTGCAAAGCAGCAGGCAACTCCTTCATCTTCTTCAGTGGTTTTACACAAAAATCAGGTCACGCCACCAAGCCTTTGTTTCAGCTTCAGGCAGCTCGGCTAGTCACGTAGGTGTCTTTGATTTCTCCTCCATGACAGCCCCCTACAGGAAGAGATTTCTGCCTCTGTGCCAAATTGCTCCTGACGTGGTGTCGGCTTGCCTGAACGCTGTCTGGAAATGCCGGGGCATCTAACCAGAGCTGAGGTTCTGCAGCGCCGAAACGAGAAGCAAAAAAAAAAAGAAACCAAACTGACACAGTGAAGAAAGCACACACGTTAACACGCACCGATGTAGAAAAATCAAAATGTGCTCAGCCTTGCACACACATAGACACGTCGCAGTGGTGTAATTCTCGTCCTTGTGCGTGTGCACGTGTCATGCTGGGAAATGCTTGTCCTGGTTGACAGCTGTCAGAGTTGCTTTGGCTCTGGTGTCTGGACACCTTGCCAAACGAGCCTTTCTGGTGGTGGAGTCCTGTGGAGAGGCCTGACATCACCCCTCAGGGGTGATTTGGGTCAGCCTATGAGACGGGCTTTAAACTGAGGTGACAGACACAGACCCCCTACTGGGTTCCGCACACAGGCCCCTGGAGGGCTGTGCTTAGCCGTGCTAAGAGAACAAATGCTTCCCTCTTTTATCCATGTGGATAAATGAAGCACCCACAAGGTCCACTGGCATCAGATGGAGACCCAAGGACGAGACTTTGGCCCGGTTTCCACTCTGGAATGAAACAAGCTGTGTGCGCATTTACTGTGTCCTCTCCTCAGGGTTACCTCTTTATTCCTTTGGACTGGCCTATGATTGCCCGCTAGGAAATTACTTACACAAAGTCACAGCCAGTTCAATTTTAAACAGAAAACTTCAATCTATGATCTATTGCTTAGCCTTTTGAATATAGACCTATTTCTTTTTCACCCCACTGCCTCTGTGCTCCTTGTTAAACCAAGCGAGTGTCTCTTCTGCATGACAAGTATCCCTCTGTAGCTTTTGTCTCAAGAGTCTCCAGACCATGAGCGGCTGTTTTGAACACTTGACTACCTCTTTCAGAACCATATAATTACCCTCACACGGCCAAAGTCACTCCAAGGTTGTGGCTGAAAAATTGGCTTTGAAATGGAGTTTAGAAGCTGAGGCTCTTGTTTTAGACGGGGTTAATTTATGTCATGAGATGGAATATACAGCAGGCTGGTTGAGCACTGGTAGAGCTGTGCACACAGAGCACAGGCTAATATTACTCATAGATGGATGTGGGAAGGTCCCGCTGCACGCTCATGAGCTCACGTGGTGACAAAATGTAAACCTCAGAAGCCACGTGTCAACGGCATGTTTCACTTCTGACGTGCTCAGTCTGCATGCACGTGCACAAAAGAAACACACTCAATGAGGTGTGCAAAGAATAAAATTAAAACATAAGGAGGAAGTGAAGGAACAATATAAAAGTGCAGAAAAGATGGACTGAAGAAAGAACAAGAAAATAAATCCTGAAACCAAAGTAGCAGTGAAAGACGGAAAGAGGAGCCTTGTTATAAGAGTGGAGAGCAGGCGTTACCATGAGCTAAGCTGAGTCTGGTGAAGGAAGCTGGCATCGTACGGAGTTGAAGTTGACACTTGCACTGAGAGGGTGGGAGGATGTGCCAGGGAAGGGGAGCTCAGCCCGGTTTGGAGAGCTTTAGACAGGCATATTGGAGCAGACAGAGAGCTGGAAGCCCTCTAACACCACGGCTGTGTGCTCTCACTGCATCTCTTCTCATGAAAACAGGCAAAAGATTTTGCTGCTTAGCTAAAACACTGGAGGCAGACATGCTGAGGCGCTGTGTGTCTTTTCTATGATCTCTAGGTTCCAACACGCTGTAGAAAATAGATGGTGTTAAAGCTGACTTCATGTTATCACTGCTGCAGTGGTTATGCTTTCATCAGTGTTTGTTCTTGTGTTCTCCTAATTGTACTCTGGTGATAAATTGCCCCCACATGCCCTTCAGGATGCTGCATCTTTAGTGCTAATGTGCATATTCTCTCTTTCGGCATCGCCATACTTTGTGACGAGAATGGAAACCATCATTTTAATTTATTTTTTTACAATGATCACTGTCACAGAGCTAACCGCTGACGTTTGTTGCACTTCATTCAAAGTTGTGCACCACAGAGCCTGAACAGCGTCATAGAATATCATACTGCAATTTAAGAAACGTTAGTGTGTGCATTTGTTTGTTCTACAACTCTTCTGTGACGCCCTGAAAATGCTGTTAAAAAATTAATTTTGGCAAAGGTACAGCTCAAGGAATTTGTTTTTCAACCCAATTTGTACCAAATTTGGCACACAGGCGGATTCTAGAAGTGCACTGGCAAGGCCAACAAACAGCCGCCGTTTTGGTGAAAGGTTATTGGTGTCAAAAGTCAGTTGGTTGTAGCCCTCAGCTGTCTTCATGCTGTGGTTCACTATTCACCACACAGAAATAATTTTCTACTCTCAGGTGCAGCTCCAGAGATCTGGAGATTGGAGTTGAACCACTCCAGGTGGGTGGAGATGATGTTCTTCTGACATTGCCAACAAGCTGTGTTTCAAAGTGTGAGGCAGGTGTCATTCCCATCAACTGGAAGAAAGGACTTCCACTCTGGAAAGAAAAGGGTTTCCAACAACAGTGATGTTTTCTCTGTGCTTTGACATGAAGCAGGGATGGTTATTTTTAACAAGTTACTTGCTGCTCAGCAGTTGTCAACCATCAACTGCATCCTCGATCTGTGAGTATCATTGAAAGCAAGCATGAAAATCAGCAGTGGTTTTTGCAGCCTTTTTTTTTTTGCAAACTGATTTTTTGTGATCAGGCTGCTCTCTGGCACATCTTGATAATTTGCAAGATCCACAACAAGTTACTGGACAACATAGCTAGCTTATACACAGGTACTATGAGTGCTGAAAAGAGTGAGGGCAGAATCTCTGACCAGTATTCATCCCAGTGAATACTGCCCATTGTCAAAGATGTGTTCTGGCTCATACACTCTTCAGTATTTACATGGACTGGGTGTTGGTGAGGTTAAGGTTGTAGGTTAGGGTTGTGGAGACATATGGCTTAGGTACCATTCTTGATAAGGATAGGTTTGCTGGCCTTGACTTCATGGATGATGCGATGCTCTTTGAGTAATTGATGGGTGTCTTGATTGCAGCACTTGGGAATCTGATTGAGTGTCTGGGTCTGCGAATGCCTTGATCAAGGCGAAGATTCAGGCTTCCAGTGGCTGCATACTGGACAAAGCAGTACCGATCCCGATCACACCATGTGTCTAGGTGTAAACAATCATAGTTGAGCCATGCTCTCTATGGATACCTCCAAAGGTTTGGAACACATGAACCGAGGATTACTTGCAAAGTTTACGTAAATGTGATTTTGTGTCATGGTCACTTGTTTTTAAAGGGATAATTCCATTGATTTCGATGCAGTTACGATAAAATCACAGTCTGGGTGGAGGTTAATGCAGTTGCGTAGGCACGTCGTGCAGTCGTGAATGCAGCTTTTTAAAAACAGACTCATGGTCTGCTAGAGAGACAGCTTGCTGCAGGCCCACTGCAGTTCTGGAACCATTTAAGGTTCTATTAGTAACTTATAAAATTATTCATGAACTAGCACCTCCCTACGTAGCTGACCTAATTACACCCTATGTTCCGGCCCATGCTCTGCGTTCTCAGGATGCAGGACGACCGTGTGTCCCTAAGGTTAAAAGAAGTCGTCAGGCCACAGAGCCTTCTCATATGTGTAGACATAAAACAGTCAGATTCCGTAAAGACATTCAAGTCCAGACTAAAGACGCATCTATTCTCCCTGTCGTATGACTAGCATACCGGTGTAGAATGTTATGTTTCCTCTCCCTTTAATTCATATTATTAGCAATGGAACAGTTCTCAGCCTCATTACATCTAAATTTTGGGTTTGTTAGTGAAGCACAGGGCTAGCTGTCAGCGACCATTTTAGTAATCTCTTTGCTTCCCTGTTGATTTACTGCTGCTGAACTAATGTGTTAGGTGTAGTTATTTCTGGCCAACAGATTCTGCTCTTTTTCTCGCTGTCTGAGGCACTGATGAGACCTTTAATGGATGCTGGCCCTGCACCCCAGGGCACTGGACTGACCTCAGGATGCTCTACCTATTCAAGACCTGGAGGCAGAGACTAAGCACCAAGACTGACTGCCTTTTATCACAGTAGCAGACTCTGTTTTTGTGGCTCTTCTGTTTTTTCAGTTACTGTTCTTCTGTTTGTTAAATAAAAAAAATTGTAATATTTGTAAAAACCTTGTAACTGTTAGAATGGCCTAAGCAGTGGATCACCCCTCTGACTCTGGTCTGTTTGAGGTTTCTTCCTCATTATCATCAGAGGGAATTTTTCCTTACCACAGTCACCTGTGTGCTTGCTCAGGGGGGTTGGTCAGGTTGGACCTTACCCGTGTGATATATAAATAAAATATATTAAATTGAACCAAAAAGAGACAGAATTTCTCAAAAATGAAAGGAGTTGCGGGCAAAGTGTCCATCGGCTCTTCCCTGTATAGTCTTGAGACCACTGAATTGCCCAGTTTGGCGTGAAACTCCCCAGTCTGCCAACAGATATTCCCAATTTTATTAAAGCATCTGCTCAGCAGGACCACTGATGTGCATGAATTTGGATCCGTGGTTATATCACAT
>CABFOU010235117.1:0-10347 GCA_900660325.1 Opsanus beta
AGATGTAACCGTGATGCCTTTTTGGAGCCGAGCCACCTGCAAGAACTTTATCTTTCTCCCGTATTTCAAGCATTTCTCACCTCAAAATAAACAAAGGCTTTATTGCATTTGGAGGAAGGAGCGAGAGCCAGTGCTATACATCACTGTTGAGCTAAGAGTGCATGGGGCGGGGGGGGGTTGAGGGGGATACTGGCAATGGGGAAACCGACGGGCTCGGTTTATTGAGCAGCATCTTGTTAGGGTGAATGAGAAGAGTGGACGAGAAACTCCTGACTGCGTTTGCAGTGCACGACATCCGTACCTGACATGGACGTAATTGCAACAAATGAAGGAAACGCTAGAAGGTGGGATTACGTGGAGGATAATGCACTTCGCAATAATGAACAACTTCACACGAGGTTCTCAGACTCACATTTTATTCAGAGACTGACACACATGGCCGGGTTTAAATATGCCTCATCAGTCTGAATGAGAAAGGTAGCTTGTTGCTAATTTAGGTGAAAGCACTAGAGCTAAAGTGCCAGTAATCAGAATATCAATATCCGGATAAAGGGGAGATTGGACTGTCATGTACAATCCAGTGTGGGTACAAGCAGGAGGCTGACTTTGTGCACATGGTGCCCACTAGGGGGCAGAGTGGGCTAACTGTTTCTTTGCCTTGATGCAGATGTGTTTGGGTTGGGTCAGGAGAGTGTGGCTTCAATAACACAGCCGCAGAATGCAGAGGATGACTTGTGTCTGCCTGAACTCATGCAGTGCTTTACATAGACACTCCATCAGTGCACGTGCATCCGTGAAACACAAATATACACACCACACGAGACGCCCGGATTATGTGTCAGTGAAACAAGCACAGCCAACGGATGGAGTGATAAGGTGTAAAAAAAAGCCCCCAAGCCTACACCAGTTCTTCTGTCCTCAACGTCCTCTGTCCCCCCTTCCACCTCACCGCACCATCCTTAACTCCCCCGCCTGTTCCCACGCGCCGCCTCCTCCCCACCTTTGAGTGTGAGACAACATGTCTTCAGGCCAGAGGCTGACGCACCTGTCAGGCTCTGTCAAGGATCCGGTTTGTCGGGAGGCGCTGGTGGCTGTTTGCACTGCTGAGTGACTCTCACTTCTGTGTCCATGGTGAAGCCCCAGACCACCCACACGAATCCCTCCCCCGCTCCTCCCACCAACACGCACAGTATACATACAGCTCTCTGTAGCCAGTTCCAATGCGCATGTTAGTCTGGAACTATGTTTCCAAATATGCCCCTTGTGTATTAACATGCAGAGTTGCATAAAAAAGGCGGTACCTGAATCCCTTTAAGCCATGGCAGTATTCCAGAATATGTCATGAGTAAACAGCACCCAGATTACCAGCACCGGAGTCCCCCAGAGCTGTGTACTCTCCCCACTGCTCTTCTACCTCTACACCAACAACTGCACTTCAAGAGACCCTTCTGTGAAACTTATGCAGTTTGCCGACTGCACAAGTCATCGGCCTCATCCGTGACGGTGACAAATCTGCATACAGACGTGAGGTTGAACAACTTGTCCTCAGGTCTGGTCAGAACAACCTGAAGCTGAATGTGCTCAAAACTATGGAGATGACAGTGGACCTTAGGAGAGGCCCCCCATCACCATTCTCAATAATACCATTTCCACCATGGAGAGCATTAGGTTTCTAGGGTCCACCATATCTCACAAGCTCGAGTAGATGAGCAACATCACCTCAGTGACCAAGAAGGCCAAGCAGAGGTTGTACTTCCTGTGTCAGCTCAGCAAATTCAACCTGCCACAACAGCTGCTGAGCCAGTTCTACAGCTCCATCATCCAGTTTGTTCTCTGCTCATTCATCATCGTCTGGTTTGGGTCAGCCACTCTATAAGACAGGAACAGACTGCAAAGGACCATCCGTACCACTGAAAAAATAATTGGCTCCAACCTGCCCTCTAATCACTGAAAAAATCATTGGCTCCGACCTGCCCTCCGTCAAACACCCCACAAATCTTGGACACAGCCTGTTTCAGCGTCTCCCCTCTGCACCACAGATCCTTGAGTACAAAATCAATCAGGCACAAGAATAGTTTCTTTCCACAGGTTGTCACCCTGATGAACACCTCATCACCGTAAATCACAATAAATGATGCAAAAGCACATGTGCACAGACCTATTGCACATACATGCAGAGCAACTGACCTACACACAGACACTGCAAACATACACCTCACATACCAAAGTTGGATATACTATGTACTGCTTTTTGCACAACATCCTACTTCATGTTTAGCACGTAAATACTATGAGAGCTATGCTAAACCAGAGTTTAGCATCACTAAACTAATGAACCGGGGCATGCATAGAAAGGTTCCGCCAAGTGCTGCAACCCTGCCTTTCAAATGCAAGCTTTAACTTGTCATGGCCATGTTTTAGTGTGTAGGTTTTGTCTCTTGCATTATTCGTCACATTATTATTATTCTCTGTGTTATCTGACTAATTTTACATTATTCTCCACGTTATTATTATTCTCCGTGTTATCCTCTGTGGTAAATATTCTCTGGTGCTTTTATATTGACATTTCTTCTGTGCCCTCTGTCTTTTCCTGAAATTAGAGCCGGAAGGATTAATAAACTATTAAATGAATTGACAGTGATTAATCAGTTTGAGCCATTAAAAAAATATCCCAATTCTTTGATTTCAACCTTTTAAATGTGAATATTTTCTGGTTTCTTTTACTATCTGCTTCATGCCTGTTGCAGTAAGCTGAATATGTTCGCGCTGTGGACGAAACAAGACATTTGAAGGCGTCATCTTGTAATCTGGATAACAATGATCAACATTTTAATAAATTTTTGACATTTTATGGACCTAACAAGTAACGGACTAACAGAAAAAAAAATTGATTGGTTAATTGATTATGGAAAAAATCATTAATTGCAGCCCTAACTGACATATCAGTGAAGAGAAAAACATCACTGATACAAAAAATATGAGGGTGCGTAAGACTTTTGCACAGAAATATTTATTAATAGTTATACAAAGAATAGGTACTAAGATAATGAATAATAGATTTGCAAAAAAAATATTAAATTAATAACTCACTCGGCATAAATAGAACAAATTCAGAAGAGATTCTTCCATTTGCACTAATTAATACAAATTTAAATAGAGGAGTCTGTAAATGACATTGATTTTCAATTTGCATATTAATTTGGCAACTGTTTCCCCTTTTAAATAATCATTAGCGAACACAATCATCACTTATTAATCCTCTTTTGGATAAATTGGGCTCAAATCTGCCATATTTCTGTCACTTGTAAAGCGCCCGTCTTTCTGAGGAAATTTATTCTTCTTTTTTCAATCATAAGTCAGTCAGATTTTACGATTAAAAAATGATTTGGAAAAATGTGATAATGGATGAATACCTTCAGCAGTCAGCGTCATAAGTGAAAGAAATCACACAGTCGGGATTCTCTGCGAGCACGAGTCTCTTCTGCAAACAAAACTCTTCAAATCAACTTCAATATGTGAAGAGAATTTGTCAGGCTGTTGAAGATGCTCCCCTCCACGGGACAATTTCCCTCATAAATGACACAAAGGACCCTCGAAAGGCACATTTTGACATTTTTTTGGACATGTGAAGCATAAATTGAACCTTGAGGAAATAAGAAACAATAGCCTGGGGAGAAACCAGAACTCTGTGATTAGCAACAAGCCCAGACATGTCCCACTGTGCCAACATTCTTATTTAAACGAAGCCAAAACAAATGCTGGAAATCGTGTTAAAATATGTCAACAAGGCCCAAAATACGAGGCTTACTGGTCCTCGCCTGCATCTATGAGAAGATTAGAACAGTTTGATATTGAATTTCAAGTCAATTAGAGCAAAATTAGAGTCAATTAGGGTGTTTTGTTTTAACCCTGTGGACCAGTTGTAGAAATTGTAATCGCTCATGTGTGTGCTTATGGACAAAATAACATGGAAATGAATTGACATATTTTCACCAAATTTGATACGATTATTTCTTAGCTCAGCCTCTCCAGATGATTAACTGTTGGAGCAGATCAGTCAAAGGTCAAGATCAAGGTCATCAAAAGTATAGTTCATAGGGCTAGGGCTCGAGACATGATGTAGCTGATATCAAACAATAGATCTTTTGTAATCAAATTGTATGTGTTGTTATGGTAATGTCACAAAGATGTCATGAAATGATGTCGTTTTCAGGATACCTACACAAACAATAAGGCTTAAGAGCTGATCCAAAGCTTAAATCAATCAACTAACCATTTGTCATTATGTGGTATACATGATATCACCATGATGTCACTGTAACCTCATGATGACATCACAAAATGACATCAATACCATTGCATGAAATTACATGGACTTTAGGGACCCTTCAAAGGTCAACGCAGGTACTACTGTCCCAAAATATTATACAGTGCATGACTATGTAAATACGCTGTGTGCATACACAGGGTATACGCACAGTATTGTGTGGACTATTGTGTGCATACACAATTTATGCATCACTCCTCTGATCCCCTTTTTTAAATTTTGGAAGCACTGTTGCAACCACGATTGCAATAATGGTCACCATTGTAATAACGGTGATCATTAATATATGAATTATTACAATAGTACATGTTTTAGCCATAATGATTGCTCGATGTGGTCACTATTTTAAAAACAGTCACTAATGTAATAAAAATGAAACAAACATAGGAACTGGACTGATTCTGAAGCAGCACCTCCAAGGGGACGTGGGGTGGAGGTGATGGTCTAGCGGTTAAGTGTTGGGCTTGAGACCAGATGATCCTCGGTTCAAACCAGAACAGACAATCACTAAGGGCCCTTTGGCAAGGTCCTTAATCCCCAAGTTGCTTCTGGTGTGTAGTGAGCACCTTGAATGGCAGCATCCTGACATCTGTGTGTGAATGTGAGGCATCATTGTAAAGCACTTTGAGCTTCTGATTCAGATGGAAAAACGCGATATAAATGCAGTCCATTTTAATTGGCACTGATACTTATTACATTCATGGCCATTATCACAATAGTGATTGCTTGACGCAGTCATTATTTTAACCACTAAGGCAATAATGTAGTGACCATTATTATAAGAGTGGTTGGCCAAAATGGGCATGTTCCAACCACTAATGTAATAATTATTACAACAGTGACCTTTATTACATTAGTGGTTGGGAAAAACAGGCCTGTTCCAACCATTTACATCATAATTATTGCAAAAGTGACCTTTATTTCATTAGTGGTTGGGAAAAACAGGCCTGTTCCAACCATTTACTTCACAATTATTGCAAAGTGACCTCTATTACATTAGTGGTTGGCAAAAATGGGCCCATTCCAACCACTAATGTAATAATTACTGTATTACAATAGTGACCTTTATTACAATAGTGGTGGGCAAAAACGGGCCCAGTCCAACTTCTAATGTAATAATTATTATAATAATAACCTATATTACAATAGCAGTTGGCAAAAACAGGCCCTTTCCAACCTCGAAAGCAATAATTATTACAATGGCGACCTTCATTACAATTGTGGTTGGCAAAAATGGCCCATTTCACCCTCCAGTGTAACAATTATTACAATAGTGACCTTTATTACATAAATGGTTGGTAAAAACGGGCCTGTTCCAACCATTAATGCAATAACATAGCAACCGCTATTACAATAGTGGTTGGCAAAAAACGGGCTGGTTCCAACTACTATTGTAATAACTATTACAATTACCACTATAGTTATAACATCACTACTGTAATAGTTGTTACAGTAGTGATGTTATAACTATAGTGGTTGCAACAAATCACTTTGACAATCCCGTTTCCTGCCTTCAGCGGTGGGACACGGATGAGATTATTGCAATGTGACTTTGTGCATGTTTGTGAGTGTTTAACAATGTTGTCAGTTTAGTGGAACACATGGTGTGCTGCACATGACAGAACAAGTGGCACCCACCATCTTGTCATCGTATGAAAGTGATTGATGGACGACCCATCATCAGCGGAGTCGACTGAACTGCTACTCAGCCATATGTGATGTCTTCATATTGTCCAGGCAGAAAATATTCCGCTGCATCTCAAACTTAGGTGCTGCAAAATTCTGGATGTAGCTTCAAGTGTGGGCTCCTTAAAAAAAAAAAAGTCCATGAAATAAGCACTTGCATAAACCCGACAAGGATTTTGCATTGTATCGTTCCGCTGGTGGTCAACACGCCGACAAATACAGGGATAATAGTTCAGGGCCTATGTAAGGGAGCCTCCTGTGTGCCTGCTGGAAATGTCAGACTGTATCCCTGAGAATCACGCCACGCTTAAAGCCAGTGATTAATCCAGCCTTGGGTTTAATCAGCGTGAAAGAACAAGCCCAAACTCACAGAATAGGCTGTTAAAAATATCCCCTCCACTTGTGTGTCAGAAGAAGAAGAAGAACACAGTTCTCTTTTCTTGTTTTGTTACACATTTGCAAAGAGACAAACCAAGCAGAAAGTTGAGCCACCGCAGCAAACTTTACCAGAGCCATTCATGTGCTTTAACATTGCTGGAGAGGAATGGATAACAACCGGGAAAAGTCATCTTGTTACCGCACCAGCGCTGCAACATGCTCAGTGTAAAACAAAAAAAAACAAAAAAAACCTGCTTTGTTCACATCAGGCAGGGCAGGAAAAAATTGCTGCAGTAACGCTACTTCTGTTCTAACAGTGTGCAAATAGCAAACGTACCAACCATATGTGAACGTATGAGCTTCAAGAGGCGGATTATTCCAGTGCATGTACATCACATGGCTAACCCAACCGAAGCAAATAGTGCTGTGAGGGGAAAGTGCTGGATGGAAAAGCTGAACTGGTATTTCGAGTGGAGGCAGATGTTTGCTGAAGGAATAAATTTTTTCTTTTTCAGTACCTGCGGACATGAAGACTGTAAAGGCAATGGCAATCTGACATTTGACCCCAATTACTTTGACCTTCACCTAAATGAAGGATCTTGCGGCTGACCATGCCTGGGCAGTTCTGGAATTGACCCTTTGCGTGTGCTACATTTGGTCCAAATTGAGTTGAAAATCAGAGTCCTTGACCTTGACCTTTGCTAAAATTGACTTTTGTAAGGGCAATTTTGGGGTCAACCCCTATTGGCATACCAAGTTTGGTACAAATAAGCAAAATGGCCCGTGAGGAGTAGGTAAACAAACAGATTATGACCTTGACCCCAATGATCGACCTTTGGCAACTTTGACCTTGCTGGGGCAATTCCAGAACCCACTTCCATATGTGTGTCATGTTTGGTGCAAATCAAAGTGAAAAACACAATTTTGACCTTTGACACCAGTGACCTTAACCTTTGCCACAACAAACCCTATAACGGCAATTCTGGGGTTGCCTGTCATCCACATATCAGTTTTGGTGGAAATTTGCCTGAGGACCTAGGAGACTGATAAACCACTATTCTGGCCACTGACTCCAGTGACCTTAACCTTTGCCAAACTTACTCTAAAGGGTAATTCTGGGGTGAACCTACATGCACACACCAAAAAATGAAAGGTATCAGAGGGCTGACGCATACCCTGTGTTTTCTACACACCATGATATAACTATACAACTAAATATACATCTGTCTCTAATGGTGTTTTTGTCTATGTATACTTCATCATATGACTTCTGTGATTTTATTATGAAGCCATTCATACCAATCAATCACAAATATTTTGTTGATCAAAATATGCTTTAGAACATCCATCTAGGCTTCTTGGTTTTTGAGATATACAAAAACGTGTTTTTTAGAAACATGTTTTCTTTGACTCTGACCTTTGACTAAACCACTCCAAAATCTAATTACCTCTAGACATCTGTCCAGGTAATATTCCTACCAAGTTTGATCCATCTAGGCTTCTTAATTGTTGAGATATACAAATAATTAATATAAATATTCCCACCAAGTTTGAAGGAAATCTGTCCAGCCATTGACGAGTTATCTTGTCCACAGAGACACATGCTAGTGAAAACAATATCCTGCTTTGCTGCTTCACTTGCGCGCCGCGTAACAAAGGTATCTCAAATTACTCTATGACACAGATCAATAATTAGAATAATTCATAAGGTGTAAATCAAGAAAACTCACATCTCCATGGAAGCTGTATTTCCCCGTGAGAATGGATCTGTAGAGACGTGTCCGGCTGTCGTCCTCAAAGGGCATGGATCCACTCAGCACAATGTAGGTGATCACCCCCAGGGCCCACATGTCCACTGCACAAGAGTACGGTCTCCTCATCAGCACTTCAGGGGCCAAGTATTCTGGTGTCCCACAAGTGGTTCTCAGGAACCATGACCGATCTGCTCCAATCAGATCCTCAGCAGCCTCACAGCCTCGGCTGCCAAAATTGGACAGCCCAAAGTCAGTCACCAGCAGTTTGGAGTCAGCTCCAGGGTGATAGTACAGGAGGTTCTCTGGTTTCAAGTCTCGGTGGGTGATCCCCAGTGTGTGGAGGTATCCCACTGCAGCCAGCACCATCCGTAGGGCCTGGATAGCGTCCCACTCTGTAAAGTGGCCCCTGCTGACAATGCGGTCCATCAGTTCCCCACCTGTAGCCAGTTCAAGCACCATGTAGACCCGCCGAGGGAACTGAAAGACCTCGATTAGCTGAATCACGTTGGCGTGGCTCACCCGCTGCAGCACCGCCAACTCAGAGGCACACACCTCACGACTTTCTGGGGCCTCCACCTCCATCATTTTTATAGCGAAGGGCTGGCGAGTCGCCCTGTGTTCCACACGCATAACATGGCTGAAGCTTCCACGACCGATCAAAGCCTTGATGTCGTATCTGACAGTGCAGAGGGGGAATGATGACTCATTACAGCATAACTATCTCATGATACACTATTCCAAAGCACTCAGTGTCTCTTGCTGCGGCTGCAGTCATGATGTATGGTGAGATACCTGCATGCACAGCAGACTAATGAAGAATCTACAGCAGCAAGGCAGCAAAGCCTTACAGACAAATTCATGGACACTCAGTTTTCATTTAAAAAAAATACCAAAAAGGAACAAAAAGAATGATCAGCATCAAAATAAAAATGGAAAATTAAGTGTAGTGCTCTGTAAACCACATACTGTATCTATCCATCCATGGATGTTGTGCCATTTCTCAAGACGTGCTGGTTGTATGGCCTGTATTTTGAGCGTCTAATTATTCGCAAGGCAAATTGATTGAATAAAATAAAATAAAATATTCCTGAAAATGACCAGAAACACCCATTTTGAGTGTTGAAACTGATGAAATTCCTACAGGTTGCATCTCCATATCCACTAACCCTACAGTTACAAATGAGGGTGACAAGCAGTTGGTGTTTGTCACTTCATGGGCATTCCTGGGGCGTGGCCAGCTCGTGGTCTCTTGGCGTTAATGTGCACAATGTTTCAAGTTTGCTGCATTTGTTTCAGTCAAACGTCTTTCACAATGATGTTCCTGTATCACCAGTTAGCATGCCAACAACTCCTTAAGGTGTCTTGTAAATCACTTCAGAGGTGTTATGTGGTTACAAAAACTGCATTTTTAGATTTAGAAGTGTTTATTTTTTGCTAACCTTTACAAAATGTTTTAGGAAAAACATATTAGATACATATTAGATTTATAAAGATATACTGCTGTTTCAGCGTGTTTTCTGCCATCTTGGATTATTTTGTTTGAGCGAGCAACCAGCTGAAGTCACACTACCTTTTTACTTGGATTGCCAGTCGCTGTGTTGGGTCGTTCGGTAGTTGCATGAATTAGACTTCTTGGCAATTTTGGCCCCACCTTGTTGGCGGCATAGCGACTGATGTCTGTTGTCGCTGTAAAACGCAGACTATGATTGAAAATGAATGGCAGGTTGTCACTTCGCCGCTGCCGGTTGTAGCTAATGTGAGTGTAGGATAAGGGTAAAGATGAAACTTTGGGCTTAAATTAGTGAGGGACCCCAAGTTTCTCTTTGATCAAAATGAATAGTTTTCCTGAAAATTAATGCAAAAAACCTGCTTTGATGGCTGTTCCTTGCTGTATCTCAGTAACCACTCAGGCTTCAAATTTTGGTCTTAACCCTTAGGGGTCCATTGACATGAAAAAAGAGCAATCAGAGATCTCTGACGTCCGCCAATCCGGATCTGGATTACCTCCAAAATTCAGTGGAGTCTTCCATGGCCGAATATGTATCTGTGGTGCAAATTTGGTGAGAATCCGTGAAGTAGTTTTGACGTAATCCTTCTAAAAGTAATCCTTCAAAGCCTATATAAAGTGAAACTTGATCCAGAATCTGGATCCGGATTCTGTGGTGAAAATTTCGTCAAAATCTGTGCAGTAGTTTTGACGTA
>CABFOU010235287.1:0-13347 GCA_900660325.1 Opsanus beta
ATTGTGACATCACGTTAATATGTGAAGCTGCAAAACAAAATGACTGAAAACAGCAGGTAAAATGTGACGAAGTGGCAGTAAAGCACTTTTAATTATCAGGCAGAGCAGGTGGCTCAGTGGGATAAGGGAGTGGGGTTTGATTCCCGCTCACGCTACCTGTTTGTGTCCTTTGGACAAGACACTTTATCTGCGTTGTCTCTGTCCGCCCAGCTGGAAATGGGTCCCGGCCTTGGGTGGGGAAGGAACCTGTGATGGACTGGCGTCCTGTCCAGGGGGAGTTGTAGACTCTCATCCATCTGACCCTACGGTATCCCGGGATAAGAATGGGTACTAAAGGTCCTCGGGGCCTGGATAGGACTTAGTTCTTTAATGATGGAGCTTTAAGGAATCCATCGTTCCCACCGCCAGAAGTCCTTTATTACCAGTTACTGTAGTTGAAGAGTTTCACACTTTCAGAGGTTCAAACATCGTGAAGTTATATTTTCAGAATAATTAGCCACTAGGACGTGAAACGCAGCTCATTTAATGTTTACATGAAATAAAATCAATAAATAATGAAGACTGTCACAAATATATTTCTTTATATATAAAATATTTTACAGATCAGTTTAACTACATAATTAATAGTTAATCAATAAATGTCTCATTATTTGATTGACATTTTTAGTTGTTTTGTTTTCAGTCTGGAAATGGATCAATAATTCCAGTTTTCTAAATTCCCACGTGGGGTTAAACACAATTCCTGTCAACAGCACAAACCTGAAAATGTCATTTAAATTTTGACAGGAATTCGTTGCGATGTTTTAGTCTTCTGATCTGAATCAGGACCTCCTGAGGACGCGTCTGACAGGACGTCTGTTGGAATGAGAATATTTATTATTTTGTGTGCAATAGTTTTCCTCCTGGAGGATGATTTTGTTTCTCTTAGAATATCAAAAGAAAGTTTGATTGATGGACTGTTTTCTTGACGATGTGAATGTGTTTTTAAATATGTTTTGATGTTTGTAAATATGTTTACTGTCAGTTCTGTATAAGTAATCAATGAAACTGATCAGCTGAAGGTTGATTTGTACAGCTGTTAAATGAGTTTCTTTAATAAAAACTCAGAATGACGTAAAGTTCGCTGTGGTTCTTTGAAACGTTTGAGCGGCGGCTTCCTTCACGATAATTATTTTGATCATTTGGGTTGATGAACGTTCACCTGATCCGGATTTTAGATCACGATTCTTTAGATATTTGAACAAATTAATAATTTTGGAATCTTCCAAACAAAATGAAAATAAGCGTATTGTTCATTTGGCTTCTAATTAATTTCGTGGCGCAATCGGAGAAAAAAATCAACCAAACTGTTAGTAAAAAAAAAATTCACTTTCTAGTCTTTATGCTATGCTAAATTAGCACTCGTGTCTTAACTCCTCCCACTAAGGACAAGAGAGCAGGATGCAAGGAAAAGATGTGAGGACAGAGGATAAGGACACATTGACAATTTTTGCCGCCCACTTCCTGGATCAGCTGTGCGTTTGACGGACAGCTGATTATCAGTTTAAAGCTCTAAAGTGAAATATCGCCCCCTGCAGGTTGTCCCTGAGCTGATGTCATTGGTCTCTTGATTGCAAAGTGAGGTGTTTTTAAAGCGGTGATTCAGTATCCAGCTTCCTTCATCCTGTTTATGAGTCGGAACTTTATTTAAGATGAAGGCGATGCCAAATAAGAGAGACTATATTTTGTATAAACCTGGGTTACTAAAATATTAAACTACCTCGTATCACGTTTCAGTAAGTTTTTAATAACAATATATTTCTGTTGCCAAAAAAGATTCTTTGTTTTTAAAAAGGAATCAGTCTGGGTTGAATTTGTTGTTTTTTTTATAGCACAAACAGTTTAATCTGCACTGAAATGTTTGATATTATAATAATATTACACCTAATATTGAATTATTTCTTTCCTGGTGCACTGAAAAAAGTGAAAATTGGATAAACCTTAAAAAAATGACTGTAATTTGTTCTACCTGTATTTATTACTTTCTTATTTGTATAGTATATTTATAATATGGTTGAAACCTTAAATTATAAATATGCTTAGCGAGAAACTAATAAATGTAACTAACAAATTACAGCAGTTTTTATAGTTAGTCTGAGTTTCACTTTTTCAGTATGTATGTCTCAAAGTACTAAAAAATGTCTTGAATGTGTCCAAGTCAACATTTGAAGTTAATGTCAAAGAAAAATTGGCCTCATGACCAGAGCTTTGAGGTGCAGGCGTGAACGCTGAAGGAAACGATCTTCACTGTTGAAATGATCTCTGTAGTTTGTGTTTGTGTGTGTTTGTGGATGCTGGTTTCAGTCTCGCTCAATATTTCCTGACAGAACTTTCTAGCACCACCGTCACCACTGTGGAGGAACGAGAGGAAACCTACTCCACTGGTCTGCAACTACCTCAGACAACTAAAACACTTGAACTCAAGCCAGAGTCCAAACGTTACTCTTCCACGATAGAAAAGAAAAAAGAAAAGCCAGTTTTCCTCAGCCAGCTGTCCCCAGCCGCCGTCAGCGCCGGAGGCACAGCCAGCTTCAGCGTCAAAGTGTCCGGCTTCCCGAAGCCAGTGGTGCAGTGGTTCCACAAGGGAACTGTGATACAGAACTCGTCTGTGTACAGGCTGGTGGAAGAGAAGGAAGAGTACACGCTGGTGATCACTCGCGTCACGTCCGAGTACGCAGGAGAGTATTCCTGCACTGCTTCCAACAGATTTGGCCAGACCACCTGTACCACGTACCTCGAAGTGAAGAAGGCCGACATTAGCCAGGCAGAAAAACCAGCTGAGAGAGTAGTTAAGGTCACAGGTCGGCCTCCCACATTCACCGTTCAGATCAAACCAGTGAGGTGTTCAGAAGGAGGAGAGGTCTCCTTTAGTTATAAAGTCAGCGGGGACCCGGCCCCTGATGTCAAATGGTTCAGAGGAGCTTTCCAGATCCAGCTCAGTCGGAACTGTACCATACAAGCCAACCCAGATGGAACTGGCTTCATCAACATTAAGACTGTCAAGCAAGAAGACAGCGGCCTCTACACGTGTAAAGCTTCCAACCGGTTTGGGGAGGCGTCTTCTAGCGCTGAACTTATTGTGCTGAAGGAATCAGTCGCTCAGGAGCATCTGACAGTAACTCAGAAGAAAAGCTATAAAGTTTCTATGACAGAACAGGCAACAGAGTCACGCCTGTACCAGGTCAGTGTCCCGGGTCAGGACCGACCTCTGTCCGATCAGATGGTTTACACAATCGGCACCGAAGACAGGCAGATTATTCCCAGCGAGCAAGTGGCCTCCCTTCAAGAGATCGATGTCTCGGCTGCCATGCTCCTTCACGAGCAGCTTGCCCAGCAGACGGCGGTGCTTCAGGCTCACGACATCCAGGAGAGGGTTTCTGTGGCTCCCACCCACCCTCCCAGGGCGTCTGCTGTTCACGTGAAACAGCTTCGCACGGCGGCGTTTACCTCCTCTGTCGAGGAGAGGCAGGACCTCGCAGAAGAACACTGCGACCGCATTCAGAGCCCCGAGGTCATCGAGCTACAGGAGGCCCGGGAAAAGAGGTCCAAGGTGATGTCGGCCGTAGCCGAGGAGCTGACGCCGCTCTCGACTGTCAGCACAGAGCTGCTAGACGACAGCAAATCAGCTGCTGTCCAGCCCGTCTCAGAGCCCAAACATCTAGTCAGTGGGCATCAAGTTGAATTACAGCTGCCCATCCTCAAGGAGCAGTCTCAGGATTTCCCCAGACCACAGCAGGAGACGGGTTACCGGGTTAGTGAAGGGGTTAAAATCCTGTACTCTGTCCAGTCCGCTGAGAAGCGGGTTTTTGGGGAGTCCCACTGCGCTGAGATGGTGACAGCAGATTCAGCTTTGAGGTCCTCAGTCAGTAAAGAACAGCACCGTCCTGCGCTGGCTTCAGTCAGTGAATACAAGCGCACCTTATCCAAGGAGAATAAGTTGTCCTTGGAGAGGCCTGCTGAGCAGAAAGCCCAGATGGGTAAAGATAAAATAATGACAGCAGCGGTAACTGCTGAGGAGAAACAGATGCTGCAAGCTGAGTCCACGCAGCAGCTCCAGAGCCTGGACGCCGCCGCCTCCGTTCAGTCACAGCTGGAGGGAGAGCAGCTGCTGCATCTGCAGGTCATTACAGACCAGGACCTCCTTCCATCCGAGGAGAGTTTCACCTGTGAAAAACCAGCACCTGAGCAGGCAGGGGTGAGGAAGAGTCCCACTCTTCTTCATACTGTCAGCCAGGATGAGCAAAGCACGGTGGTTTGTGAGGACACATTAGAGTTTGAGGTTAAGGATGACAGCATGTCTGTCCAGCCCCAGAAGCAAGGTCCTGCTTTACTTCATCTGCAGTCAACCCAGCCTGTGGAGGTGCTGCCCAAAGAGGGGATCCTTGTAGCTGAGAAGCCTGAGCAGCAGCTGGCAGCTCAGAAACAGGAAAAGTCCAGAAAGCATGCAGCTACGTCAGAGGAGAGGCGAGAGCTCACAGCAGATTACCACATGGAGCTGGATGTGTCTGTGACCGGGGTTCAGTCTAAGCTTCACACTGAGCCCAGGCCGCAGAGCATCCTGCAGGTCTCCTTCCAGCCTATGCAGCTGCCAAAAGAGACACCAGTCTCCAGCAGCATCAGGCAGCAGCGAGCTTTGGTGCAGAAGGAGGAGCGCTGGAATGTAATGCATGTCACGAGCGTAGCAGATACTCAGGCCTTAGAGGAGGGTCACACCGAGACCCTGACAGCTGTGGATAAATTCACCTGCCAGACGGCTGTAGAGCCAAAAGTTCCCACTGAGCCAATCCAAGTGGAGGAGAAAGAAAGGTCCACAGAGAGCAGCATCCCCCTGGAGGCAGCAGAGCAGGACTTTGCTGCTCAGATCCAGGAGGGCCAGTCAGTCAGACAGGCGATAGTAATGGACGAGAAGAGAGTCCTGACAGGTGAGCTCTCTGAGGAGATCACCAAGTCAGAGTCCACTAACGTCATTGTCACCACTCAGCCCAAACTGTCGCTTATGGCGTCAGAATCCAAGGACAGCGGTGCTCTTCCAAAAGAGATGACCTTTTTGGTTCACATCCCCAAACTGTCCAGTCTGCAGATCCGGCAGCAGCTCAGAAACGCTCTTCAGTCTGCTGTGGCCACTGACCAGCCACTATTATTAGCTGAGGTCCTCGGACGCTTACAGGCTGTACAGGTGCAGGAGGTCAAAGTCCAAAGAGAGCCCAAGCGGGCCATGTTTACGTACCTGATCACAACAACTGGTGCCCCCATGGAGATCACACTGGCTTTGGAAAGTGAGTACCCTCAAACAGCTGATCTCAGGTCTGAGCTCCAGGCTGCGTTCCACTCCATTGTGTACCAGGAGGCCCAGGTCCTGACTTCAGAGCAGCCTGGCACGATGCAGTTAGATAAACCTCAGCGAGCGCTCGTCACCACAGCTCCATCCAAGCAAAAGATGTCATCTGTCGTGGAGACTGTGCATGTGGCAGAGAGCGCGGTGGACCTCAGCGCTGTCAAGTCCCAGGTGGCTGCCCTCAGGGCAGAGTCCACAGTGGCAGTGGAACGTGCTGCAGCTGAGCAGCAGGTTGTGATCCAGAAATCTCAGGTGGCAAAGATGGAAGAGGCATTCTCATCCCAGATTGAAATTTCCACCGAGGCACGTGAGGCGTTTGAGCAGCTGGTGCAGGTGTCGAAGACGGAGTTAAGATCAGTAGAAGCTTCTGCTGTCACTGCCACCTCAGTCTACTCAGAACGGTCTGTAGATGTCAGGATCCAGAAGGAGCAGAGGGAGGAAGTCCTCAAACAGGAGGTTTCAGTGTCCAGGCCTGAGCAGAGAAAACACCCTGTTATAGTCACGTCCCTCCAGGATTTTTCCGTAGAAGAAGACAGTGAAGTAGCCTTTAGCGCCACCATTAAGTACGTCTCAGAGGTTAACTGGTTTTTCAATGGCCAATTGGTCAAATCTGGCAAAGAGTTCAAGTGTTCTAAAGATGAGGACACATACACACTGGTTATCCACAAAGTTGACAAGCAGAGGCATCAAGGAGAGTATGTTTGTGAGGCTGAGAATGAAGCCGGCAGGACTACAACGTCATCCACACTGACTGTGGTCTCACGAGGTTTGACATCAGGCTGAATAAATGTATCATTCATCCATTCATCCATTTCTCTGGGAATGACTAATAATTCACAGACACCCGTCCATTCTGGACCTTGTGCCTCACTTTAAATATTTCATTTTCCACTTTGTGTCTACAATCATTTCACAGCTCAGCATGAGCGCCCTCTGCAGGTCACTGGGTGGTACTAACCCATTGTCTCTTCCACCGTCACCTTATGGTCAACATTTGCCTCAAGACCAGAACCAGAACAGCCACGCAAGCTCAGCGTTTGAGTCCGACACATTCAGCCTTCATTTGATGATTAAACTGTTTCACAAAAAAGAGAAGTTATGGCATAAATAACGGACATACGTCTTCATCCCCTGATTACAAGACAAAGGTCTTGTCCATAAGGACCTTGCCTAAATGGTTTTCTCGTTTCTGGTCTCCGGGTAACTTCCATGGTCACTTTGGCATGTTTACTATAACGGCTGGTTTTGTTTTACACCCTGAACATTCCTTCAGGTCCATTAGCTCCACATCTCCGACCTCCTTCTGCATGATTTCAGGGCTTCCACTTGACATTGCTCCATCAGAAGCACACTGAACACTAGCCCTCATCACGTGCGCTGACTCCATCTGTGGCGGCTTTCTGTCAAACCTTGGGGCTTGTGTTCTTGCTGTTTTTCCTTTATGTTACCACCAGCGTCTTTCTCTTCCACAGTCATGCCTGATTTGCCTTCCTCCATCCTTGTACATTCCATCATTGCTGATGTATCACTTTTTCAAATAACTCTTGGGTTTTATGGCTCATATTGACCTTTTAATTTGTCTGTGTGTGTCTCAGCGCCGCCTGTCTTCAGGCAGAAAATCACTCAGCTAGAGATAAACGTCGGCGGCCACGCCAAGTTTGAATGCGAGACTGAAGATGCCCCAAGTGTGATCTTTAAATGGTACAAATCTGGCAACGAGATCCGACAGAGTGAGAAGTATCGGATCATCAGCCTGCACACCAGCTCGTCTCTGGAGCTCCTGAACCCTGTCAAAGCTGACAGTGGCGAATACACCTGCAAGGCTTCGAACCAGCACGGCATGGACAGCTGCTCCGCCTCGCTCCTGGTCACCGGTAAGACCCCAGTGGGGCCTTTTCAAATGCTTCTTTATTCAAAGCGTGATTGAGAGAGAGAGAATTATATACCTGGTACTTTTTGATGCTGCATCGTCTAAGATCTGTTTGGAAAATTATGATGTTGAGGAGAAAACTTTCTCCAGGATTCCTCATTTTTCATGTTGGTTTCGTGGCTTTTTATTTTTTCAGTGTTTTAAAATTTCTAAAAGTTTTTTTGTATGTTTAACCTGCTCTCCTTAGAAATGTACCCACCGGTTTTTGTATCAAAACCAGACCCAATGACTTTATTCGTGGGCAAACAAGCAGTGTTCCAGTGCTCTCTCACTGGCTTCTCACCCATGGAAGTTGTTTGGCACAAGGACAACATAGCCATCTCTGCTGAGGGGAACTATGTCGTGAAGTGTGAAAAGAACAAGTATTCCCTTTGTATTAAGCGTCTTGAGTTGTCTGACCAGGGAGTGTACCTGTGCAAGGCATCCAACACTGTCGGCATGGCGACGTGTAGCACAGAGCTCAGGGTTATCAGCAAGCCCAGCTTCGTGAAGATCATTGAACCAGTGTCGGCTGCTGTCAATGACCCGCTGAGGCTTGAATGCCAGGTGGACGAGGACACTGGTGTGGCCATTACCTGGACAAGGGATGGTAAAAAAGTCCACCAGAGCATGGACTGCAAATTGTCCTTTGAGGACAAGGTGGCTGTTCTTGAGATCCCCAAGTCCAAACTGAAGGACTCTGGGAAATACATGTGTACAGCCGTGAATGAGGCAGGAAGCTCGTCCTGTGAGGCTGTGGTGACGGTTCAAGGTAAGCTTTTAATGCCAGCCTCTCTCTTAGCGTTTGTGGAAAGGCTTATCTCTTGAAATGAGGTGATGGATTGTTGTCAGTCAACTGCAAGCTGATACTAAGACTATGCACTGCTGCCTTCACGGCCTTTATTTTCATTTCTCACATTCTCTCACTAAAAACTCCTTTCAGAGCCTCCTTCCTTTGTCAGGAAATTGGAACCAAAGATCACATGGAAACAGGGTATAGCTGCACGCTTACAGTGCACCGTCAAAGGATCGCCGCAACTCCACATTCACTGGTTCTGGAATGAACGGCAGCTTAGTGACGGTGATAAATACAAATCCTCTCTGAAGAATGGCATTGCCTCTTTGGAAATAATGAACCTCTTGGTGACAGACAGTGGTAGTTACACCTGTGAGGTATCTAATAACGCTGGCAGCGAGAGCTGCAACACTTCGGTTGCCGTTAAAGGTTTGTCAAACACGTGTCACATTTGCTCTGAAGTCCATGTAGAGTTTAGAAAACATCAGGTCTAAAATGTCTGCACTCACCTTTGACACCCAGAGCCTCCGTCCATTAGAAAGGAGCTGCAGGCAGTTGAGGTGGTGAAAGGAGCAGCGGCTCAGCTGGAGTGTGAAATCGCCGGAACAGCTCCGTTTGAAATCAGCTGGTTCAAAAACAAGAAAGCCATCAGTACTGATCAGAAATACAGTGTCAGCATCCAAGATTCTTTGTCCAGACTGGAGATCCAGACATTTGAAAGTGCAGATGTTGGAGATTATCAGTGTGTTGTGTCCAATGACGTGGGGAAAGTCATCACTAAGGCGCTAGCTAAACTTAAAGGTTAGTAACATCCAGTCAAATTAAAGTGTGCCATTTATTCAGGTGTGAGCTCTTGCTTCAGTCAGATTGTGTTTCATTTGATGGGCAGAGCCGCCAACCTTCTCTAAGAGGGTTGAGAGCGCTACGGCTGTTTTGGGAACAACAGTGAAACTACAGGGAACTATAAAGGGCTCAAGTCCCATCTGTGTAAAGTGGATGAAAGATTCAGAGATACTGAGAGACGACGATCCCAGTGTCAAGATGGTGTTTGAGAACAACGTTGCTAGCCTTTCCATAATGGCAGTGGCCATCAGTCATGGTGGCAAATACTCGTGCCATGCTGAGAATGAGGCGGGGCATCAGAAGTGTGATGCGACTTTGACTGTACAAGGTCAGATGACATCTTTGATGGCTGGATACAGTGCTGTTTTTTTAGGACTATATGGGTGTGTAAATGTTTGTGTCTTTGTAACTAATGGGTCTGTCCTATCTTAGAACCTGCCAGAATCGTAGAACCCGCTGAGTGCATTAGTGTGACTGCAGGAGATTCAGCCACATTGGAGTGCAAAATATCTGGAAGCCCAGAACTCAGAGTGAGATGGTTTAAAGACGGGAAGGAGATCACGAGTGGCCGTAAATATAAAATGACTCAGAAGGACGATACCGCCACCCTGAAGATTCTTGTGGCAGAACGAGGAGACACCTCAGAGTACAGTTTGGAGGTGTCCAATAAAGTCGGGAAAGATCAGTGCACATGCTCAATCACCGTTTTAGGTTAGCTCCGCCGGCTGGTTACTGCTTTCACAGTTTAAAAAATAGAAATATGATGGTTGAATTGTCTGTTTTTTGGTCCTAGAGTTTACATCAACATCCTCCAACTGAAACGGTTCTCTTTTTTTTAAGTAACTGTAATTAAAAGACAAATTTGCTGCATGCACAACTTCCTCTGCTGTATTGTTGGACTGTTTTTGTTAATAGTCCTCCTTAGTGGGACCGTGCATCGGATCTCAAGCTTAGACTGAACGACCAAAAACCACAGTGGAGGGTATCCCCCGTTATGACGCCTGAATGGATCCCTGTCATTTGATTGGTGGATTGTATGTCACGTGACATTTTTTTTGTTTGTGCCACTGTATGGCTGATGTCACGACTGTGCATTTTTGTGCCGTCTGTTTCACTCTGTTGGCTCCATTAGCTTTTGGTAAAAATGCTTCCATGATATGAGGAAGTTAAATCCAGCAGCCGCAGTGTTCGCGGGGACATCTTTAGCGACTGTTGAAGCGCGGTCAGATGGAAGAATTGGACAAGTTCTTGTTGTAATTTTTACACTGGATTTAAGAAGGCAGGTGTGTGTTTCCACACACACACACACATCGTGAAAAGCTCCTCGGGCTCAGCGGTGTGTCGGAGAGCTGCCTGCTGGGTCCCGCTGCCCTTATATTCCTGATCCTAGAAGAAAAGTAAACTGTCAACAAAATCAATAAAATGATGGGGATCTGTTTAGGTGTCATATAAAACAGATAATGAATGTCTTCCATTCATGCAGTGGAAAGAATAATTACATTTGTTGAAAGATGGAATGTACCAACCAACTCAGCTGACATTTGTGTTCCATAGCAAAAAAAAATTAGTCTCCGCCCACCTCCACTTCCAGTTTTCACTTACAGCAAAGTGTTTGGAATAACCCAACTGATCAGATTGACTTTCCACAAAAATCCACTTACCCATGACATAAACAGCAGATTCAGTGGTCACCAGGGGGCACTAGACTATTCCTGTTACTACCCATTAGAATGAATGACATCCATCAATGCGACAGTACGTGAAGTTGTGCACGCTCTGTTTTACACATTCAATGCATTTTTTGCAATCATGACATTTTAATTAAGACCAGATGTTTTCTTCAACAACCAGATCGGATAATGCCTCCAACGTTCACCAAGTCCCTGAAAAGAGTGGATGGGAACATTGGTCATGATGTCGGCATGGACTGTAAGGTGTCTGGGTCCCAGCCCATGACCATAACCTGGTTCAAAGATGACCAGGAAATCAAATCTGGGGCCAAATTCCAGCCGGAATTCAGAGACAACTCGGCTAAACTGAGAGTCATTCAGCTGGTGAAGGCTGATTCTGGGGTTTACAAATGCCGTGCCTCTAATTCTGCCGGCTTCAAAGAAACCAGCGGCACGCTCTATGTCAAAGGTCACCCACGATTGTCTGATTGTTGTGCTTTGTTGTGTTGAGTCCTTCCATGACTTCATGCTAACGTGAGATTCTGTTTGTTGATGGCCTCCAGAGCCCCCAGTGTTCACTGTGAAGCCAGACAACCAGGATGTAGTTCCAGGAACCACTGTTAGGTTCACAGCAGCCTTCAGTGGAACTGCTCCTTTGGCTGTTAAATGGTTCAGAGAAGAAAAGGAAATTGTAACAGGAGGCTCATATTTCATAAAGAAAGATTCTTCTTCCAGCTCCTTAGAGCTTCACTTGGTGAAACCCGGCGACTCTGCGGCGTACACGTGCCAGGTTTCCAATGACGCCGGGAAGGTGGACTGCACCGCAGTCCTCTTTGTGAAAGGTGGACACCCTCAGTCTTAACTGCATGGCGTGACCTTCATTCTAACAGCGTGTCCTCTCAGTGATTAAACTCCTAACCTCTTGTCTCAGAGCCGCCCGTCTTCGTCAGGAAGCTCCAGCCGTTTCAGCTGGTCACCAGCGGCGCCGCCGCCCTCCTGGACTGCAAAGCCACGGGCAGCCCCGTCATTTCCTTTAAATGGTACAAGGATGAGACTGAGCTCAGCTCCAGCCCCAAATATAAAGTGGGTTTGACGGATTTAGTGGCGTCTCTGGAGGTGCTGGACTGTACCCTAGAGGACGGCGGTGATTACGTCTGTGTGGCGTCCAGCGAGGCGGGTAGCGATCGCTGCAGCAGCACGGTCACAGTCAAAGGTTGGTTTAGGTCATTAAACCTCCGGTACCTTCTGGACAAGTTTCTGATTCATCACGTCTTCTGTGACATTGAAGATATTTTACCATTCTGATCATTAACATTTGTCCTTTTTCACGCTTCGGCACAGCGTTCGTTGTTTCACGGCACCTCCTCTGCTGCAACTTTGTTGCCACGACAACCCGAAAACGTGAGCGATTAGTATCGGGTTTATATTCTGGTGACGAATTTCTGAGCAGAGATTTTATTTTGATCTAAGGCACTGCGATCAGCGGATTCTCCCAAACATTGATTTGAGTCATTTGCTCTTCCTGCTGCGACAGTTTATGCTGCAGCCAATCAGGAGCTGAGAAAATAAAGAATAAAATGTCCTCCTGCTCCACCAGAGGACAAACGCCTCCAAATGTGAATTCGGTTACTTCGTGTTCTGACCGCGTTCATCTGCTAACTCCTGAAATGCTTCAACCTGACAGTCGGGACATCGTTCAAGATGAACAAAGTCAAATCAGGTCTGGGAACGTCTCCAGAGTAACCGTCTATCTGCTGCAGTCAGGTGAAATGTGGGCGTGTCCTTGGCCTTCTGCTGGTCCTCAGCACTGAGACACCTGTGTCCTGGATCATGTCCAGAGAAACTCATGGACTAAATGTGGTGTCTGATGTCCCCATTTCATGTGTCAAGGTGACAAAGTCCCGTCACTGAAACCTCAGACTGGTTCAGTGTTGGGTGCATTTCAGTTCTAACTGCATCCACTAGGGGGCCGAGTCTGTGAAACCTCGAGTACACCACAACGCCACAAGGACTCGAACTTTGCAACCGTTGGTTCTACTTCACTAACAGGTCGGATTTGGTGACACAGCTTCAGCTAAATACTGGCCGAGCTAAAAACAGGTTTTCCTCCAGAATCAGTTGTTTTGTTGGACAGAGACATAAATTTGAGATAAAATCACTTCACTGTCTGAAGGTCAGAATCAGGATTGGTGATTTGGACGGAAGCTGGAATTTGTTTTTTATGGATGGTAAAATATCTTCCTGTTCACAAAAAAGCTTCCACGGATTCATTTGACCTTTTTAAACACTTGAATTTGCTACACGTTCTTCTAGAACCTCCGGTGTTTGTGCGTGCCCTGGAGCCCAAAGATGTGGTCAAAGGTTCTGAGATGATACTGGAGGCCCAGGTCTCTGGCTCCGCCCCCTTTACTGTGTCCTTTTACAAAAACGCCAAACCAATCCGGAACGATAAGAGGCACAGGATCACAGTGAGAGACGACCTGGTGGCCCTGCAGGTTCTGGCTGTGGAGGCCGCAGACGTCGGCTTGTATCAGTGTACAGTCGAAAACGAAGTGGGAGGAGCCTCCTGTGATTGTCCAGTAACGCTCAAAGGTCGGTTTGGACGCAGTATTTATTTGTAAATCAACTCCTCTGCTGCGTTTGAAGTCTGAATCATGAGGATGTCTCACAAAGCCAGCGCAGTTTCCTTGTTGCCCTGAACGCCACAAAATGACTAAATTTATGACAAATTTTACACAAAAAACTGTTGACTCCA
>CABFOU010235407.1:6330-16503 GCA_900660325.1 Opsanus beta
TGATGATTTGTAATTTGTAGTATTTTGGTCTCTTTTTTTTTTTTTTTTTATGATCTCTTGTCACATGACGTCTTTTCAGCCAATCATGTTTGTTGTAGTGAAAGACACGAAAATGACGTTCTCCTCCTGCTTGTAGTCCCAGCAATGATAAAAACAGGATTTGTTCAGTAATGTTGAACTTCACTCACTCACTCACCTTCAACCACTTACTCTAATTAAGGGTCACAGGGGACTGGAGCAAAATTCTGTGCAGATCCAGTATGCTGAAAGAACAGTTCAGTTTGAATTCACATATCTCAGCACACGACACTGAAATTAATAGAAATGAAATTCCATGGACAAAATGCTGGTAAATCTTGAGGATTTACTTTGCCAAGTCATCTTTTTGGTATACAAATCTAAGACTGAGTAATATGTGAAAATGGCAGGAGCAGAAGCACATTAAAGTGGAAGATTAAGGGGAAAAAATGAAACTAACATTTAAAAAGAGGGAAGTGGGGGAAGAAAAGAGCCCAAAATGGATTGAAACACAATCACTGGATGTCATAGAGTGCAAGACTGGATAAATATCCTCCCCTCCAGTGAATGACAGGCATTCCTATCTCTCAACGACCCCACGGGGAGAAACGTATCAGAGTCGGGTCGAACTTTCTTCATCTCTCCTCGTGCTCTTCCACTCCCACTCAAGACTGCCATCTTAACCCTTCATCGCTAATCGTTTTAAGACCTAACTTTGGTCTCTTGCTCTTTCTACCCTTGGCTGCTATTACTAACCTCACGCTCTCATTCTAAGTGGCATGTGACCGCCATTATCGCCTTGTGGAAAAAGCTGCGTCATCATGGGTGCCATCATTTTCATCCATTACCATTAGGAACGCTGTAAAAAGATACGACCACTCACGCAGTGTCTTCAAATAATGGACTCTAGACATGCTGTTGTACTGTAGCTACTCACAAGCATCAGCTACCATTACTTTTTACGACTTTGAGTACTTTGGCCTTTAATGTACATCCTTCCTGTCCTTCAGTGTTTGAACCCAGAGAGGGAGAGACGATTAGCAGTTGAAGAGGCCATCGCATTATCACAACAGCCGCAGGTTCAATCTCAGTACCAATTAGCCGCGGAAGACACTGAATCAATGTTGACAATATCTAATCCAGGGAGGGGCAGATATTCAATAATACCGTTTCTATTTTGATGTTCCCTCTTTCAAACCACACACGCCTGTGATGGTACTTAGCAATCAGCTAACTCATGTGCTAGCTTGGTTCCCAACACACATCCATCCCCAGATAATGATTCTAACGAAAACCAACAAAAAGACATTTTGTTCTCTTCCTACAAGCTTAATGCTGATGTTGATGTGTCAGATACAGAGTATGCTTTGACTGACAGGTAGGGCTGCCATGCTTGTTAAGTTTTTGATTTTAACCTTTACATAGCTATGAGACATCAGAAAAAAAATCAATTATCTTAATCATGGATTAATCCCTTTAACATACTTTGTGTTCCAGCTACTCAAATATGAGGATTTGATCCTTTTCTCTCTTTTGTATTTAATCTGAAGGTGTAGCCTTGGAGAGTTTCATGACATTTTCCAAGATTAAACGAGCAAACCATAAACTGCAAAGATATGTGGCACAAGTCAATAATGCAAATATGAGTAATGTGTAGTAAGAACATGAAAAAAGACAGAAGTGCAGTGCAGCATAAGCTCTACCAGAGGACTCAGATCTGTTTATTAACATCAGCTTTAACAACAAAGCAGGTGTTTCCATTAGTCATCAGCTCTCAACCAATAGAAACCACGCACATTCCTTAAAACATCAATGCTCCCACTCAGTTCTCACTGTTTGCAGATCACTGTCAAGACATCCCCTCCTCCACTCCACCGCCAGCAGTTGGTCCCTGTCCTCTGCCTGGGGGCAGGCTCCACCCCTGTTATTATGTTGGTAGGATTCGTGATCATCTCAAGTCTACTCTCTGCCATGATGGGGGACCAGCACCAAATGTAATTCACCATAGACTATAAAATTCTGTGCACTATCTTGTTACATTAAAACGATCAACATTAACTTGGTTTCTGAGTCCTTCTGGTAGAAAGGATGTTGAACAGCTGTGAATGACACTCAGAAGTCAGTGAAAACCATAAAAACCTCAGGTGGTGACAAACATTAATCTGTCTGTTGACTGATTCACATTCAGCTAAATCATCAAGTCCAATAACAACAACCAAAAGAACCCATGTAAAAGTGAAGGTTTAGGTAAGTGGGCCAGAGTTTAAAATCACTCTGACAAAGCATCAGTCAGCGCACATAGAATGCACACACGTGCAACACATTTCAGATGGTGTTTAGTTCTTGAGTAGTCGATGATATGGGTACAGAGGCTTTCAGCGGCTCACACGGCACTCTTATAATCACATCCAGACAAGAGTTTGGAAATAAAAGGAAGTCGAGCAATCAAAGTGAACACCGAACCTAGACGCAAGAACGTATACTGCTAATGACACTTTTCAACTCTGACTTATATGACAGGTCACCGTTACACATCCTGGACTGTCACTCATATCATCTGTCTTATCTGATACTCAGTCATAGTTTCACATGAACTGTAAGGAAATCTGGTGAAACCTGCTGTAGAGTGCTGACAAAGCAGCATGCAGCTCAGTTGTTCCTTGTGAAGTGTTGACTGTTCGCTCAAGTTATGTAAAAAAAAAAAAAAAGAAAATGGATCAGATCTGATTCAATTTGTTCACAATATCACAGCATGTTTTTAACATTACATGAGCAATAGCGAAGTCCGAACATGCATGCAGCAGTACTGTTCCCCTGCAGACGTCAAGATGTCAAGTAACAAGTGGAGACTTTCCCTGAACCCTGAGCCAAGAATTTTGATCCGGACTATTCGGTCAAATACAATACTCTGGATCATACTTTATGAGGCTGAGACAATGCATCATAAAACACCCTGATCAGGCTAGTGGGGGGGGGAATCTAGGAACAGCTACCTCCCCATACAAATGACTACTCTTGGTTGTATCATTAACCCACTACTTGAGCATCAACTTCAGTTTTTCTTCGTTTTATGTGATTCTCATGGGGAAACCAGTTCTGCAATGAGAGTAAAGACATCGACCAACACATTCAACCTGTCCGATTGCACCGCCAGGTTACCACAGTCAAGAAGAGGTCTCACTTTAACGCCTACGGGTCACAGAGTGCAACTCTCTGCTGTCATTTGCTGCTGGCTGGGCCTAACCTCGAGGGTAACCAAACCCTGTCCCAAAGGCTGCTAATTCACCTCAACAAAGCATCGGTGTTGCTCTGTCAGCCTGAGCGATCATCCGTCAGGCAAAGCAAACCGCTCTGACCTGACCACTATACGTGCAGGTGGCCTTAGCGACCGTTCGGTGTGCATTATGAGGTTCGAGGAAAGGCGTTTGATAAACAGAGTGTCCATGCTCGTGTTATTCATCCCGAGTGCATGACGTGTCCTGACCTGTTACAGCTTGTATAACTCGACACCATCTGACACCATCTGCAGCCGTCACATGAAGACCGACTGATTAGGTCGCCTTTTCTCACGGCAGGTAAAAACTCAAATCCCCATAATCCCTCAAATGATTAAGCTCAGGACAACAGTGACAGCACTATACACAAGAACAAAAGGCCACAAGGCTCGATGTGCCGTGTGTTTAGTAAGAACAGAGGTGGGAACTACTTTTAATGATATTCACATTCATACTGTGATTAACGGACGATACGTTTTGCTGATTGGTTGGTAAATGGCCACAGATTTGCTATTAAAAAAATCACTATTATATGTTCATTTATGGCCCTCAATAAAGCACACAACTACACAATATGTTTTATGACAGCAATGCTTTGAAAGTTTCAACTGAAAACATGAGGATTGACAGGAATGTATTGGCGGCTCTAGGGCAGGCCTGATGTGGCTGTAGCCCCACCCAAAAACAGACAGTTTCCATTCAAAATGGAATGTTTTCAACCACACTTTCTCACTGCAATTCCTAAACCCCATTCTCGCGTTTGCAGATATGGATCCCGGAAACTCATGGTCTATAAGCATGACGAGTCAGCTTGGGAAGATCACGGCTGCCCAGAAATGTGGCCAAGAACTGTGATTCCTAAAGTATGGGTTGCAGCCCACCAGAGGACAGTGAATGTACTGCAGGTGTGTCATGAGAGGTCATTCAAACAAATAAACAAAAGCTACTTTGTTTTTCAATGTCGTAATAATGTTTAACCATCTGGGGTCCCTGAACTTGCCCGTGAGTTCTGCACCCCTGAGGGTTAAAATGAACTAAAATGTTTGATTATTTTAAAAATGTAATCAGAAGTAATGAAACAAGGTCAATGTGGTTAAAGAGGTGGATCATCGGTTTAAATCCCCATCCGATCGGAAAAATCACTCAGAACCACTGGGCAAGGTCCACATTCCCCAAGTGGCTCCAGGTGTGTAGTGAGCGCCTACATGGCGGCACACTGACAGTGTGTGTGCATGTGTTGATGAAAATTGTAATTAAAGGTTTGGGTGGGCCCCAGCTTTCTAAAGTTTGGAAATGACTGATTGAGACCATGGTTTGTACCATGTGATGTGCAAAACCAACTGTAGTATGCCTGTATGACAACATTACAGGCTCCATGGAAATGCAAGAGATTTCCAAAGCCAGTTGGGTTAAACTGGTTTTAATGCGGGTAAAGTGCATGGCTAGTTTGATATTCACTTTAAAAGTGTGTTTTTAGGAGTTTAGGACAAAAATTAGCTGGTTTTAATCTGTTTTTAAAAGGTCTACATTCATATAGTGTAATGGTTTAAAAAGGATTGAAACTGGCTAAGTTTCAGATAAACCACTAATGAATGGTTGTTAAAAACCCTTCATTGGATTCTATGAAATTTTGATGACATTTGAAAAGAAAAAAAAAAGTTTGTCTTTGACATTTATTTTCCAAGGCAGAGGTTTAGATTAAATGGTGTAGATTAGATTTGACATGAACTAGTATAACACATTCATTAAACCCACCACATTTTCATCCCTAATAAGTAATAATTAAAATAACTCTGGGGACATGCGTAAGTAACAAAGCGACCACTGTGACATAAATAGGAAGCGATAAACAGGAAGAGATACACAAGTTTGCCACAGCCAAATAAACTGAGGGACTAAGAAAGACTGCTTTCAGCTAACTGGTCGGAGCAGCTCCTGCATTTTTAAGCCGTGCATGGACAGAAAGAAACATGCACACTGAGTGCTTGTTGCATTCCTGCGCGCCTTCTGGCTCTTGTCCCTCCACGCTTGTTGCCGGGCAGCTCAACGCCCGGCGATGTGTGCAGGCCGGCCTGAAGAGGCTCTACAGGCCTGTTAGCATGCAGATGGTGTCGAGTGACAAAAGCTGGATCTGCCTGACGCAGATGGAGGCCAGTGCCCGCTGCAGCCGTGCAACTCAGAGGAGTTTGTTTTACATAATGCTGTGCCAACATATCACGGGGAAAAACAAATGATTAGCGTTTACCATCCAGGATTCAGATCTGCTGTGTAACGGTTGTCTAACAAAGACTGAATTAGTTTGAGTTCTAACGAAGAGCAACGTGTTCTGATTAAATTATCTGATAAAATTTACTTGATGCAATTTACGTGTGTACATAAATATAATTCCAAGGCACGGATAAAGCGGCATGCACATGCAGGATTGTTTTCAGTTCTGTGTGCCCATATGTGTATCAAGAAAATAAATCGAAGCGTTTTGATTCAATTTGGTCCAAACCTGGTGGAACAATTGAGGGTCAGCTTAAGAGTTTGAGAAAAATTGGCTTGAATTCAAAACTGTGACTCAGTGCTGATATATAGGGGATATTTAGAATGGGGTTTTCAAGGAATTGGTTCATGACACACTATGAAGTGCGAATATATGAAGTCATATAGCATATTTCTATTGATCACATGACCTTTGATCTTGGGTGACCTTGAAAGCTGAAACCCTAGATCATAACTGATCATCAATTGGTCATAATTGAGGTCTGGGAGCAGGTTTTAGTGCTGCACATCCACCACACTACAGAACCACCTTGGGTCGTGGATGGCAACCTCAGACAACCAGGCCATCCCCAACTCCCGAGAGTAACGATCTATCTGTCGGGGCCAAGCAAAACACGGGCATCCCCTTGACCTATCCCAGTTGCAGGGGTCCTCAACAATGAGGCACCTGCATGCTGGATCATACCTAGAAAGGACTGCCACATGACCAAAATGTCATAACTGACGTTCCCTCATAATGCAAGTGGTACACCTCATCTGAGTCTCCCTATGTAACTGGGTGTTTGACATTCCAGTGGTACCCAAGGATCCTCTGAAGAGAGCTAGCACCAAAGATTGTTGCATTAGTCCTATAACTATACAGTAAGACAGGAAGCACAAGGACTCTAAAGACTCAGGCCTTCATTCACCTGCAAAGTAACTAGTATTGATAAACCCAGGGATATTATGACTTGATCAACTCTACTCTTGATCTCCAATCCTGAGGATCCAGGCGCTTGAATGTCACTGCTGAGATAAGTGAATCTCTCTACAAATTTCTTTCACCTCATACAGATACACTTCTGGTGGCTGAGTAAAAGAAGTCATCAACAGCCTAGATCTTAGTCTTGACCGCGGATAATTATAAACTCACATGGTAGACATCAGTTCTACAAAGATCACATCATCGTCCGTGAAGTGAAGGTCAGTAAACATTTCATCACCAAAACAGGCACCTTGTTTGTTTGTTTACTTGTTTGGCTGGTCCTGCAACTTACATTTCAAAGCAACTTATATGTTAAAAAAATGCTGCATTATCATCTACGGCCACAATATCACGCCATTTACACACGTGACAAGCTGCTCCTGCATACTGATCTGAATGAAGTACTGTCTGATCCCCACTGTGGAGCAGAAGGTGGTGTCAATGCACCATTAAGCTGGATGCCAACCACTGTAAAACAGTAAGAAGTTCTGAATAAAGATGTGCTGGGTCTTAGAGAATGAGGTAAATTAATAAATCATGTTCTCAAAGTGAAAGACCACACTCTTGAATAAAGAGGGAAAAACTTTCATACTCTCTTGAAAAATAAATATGACCTACAGACCATTTTGCTTTTTGTTGCATGAAGCAGTAAAGTGCAACTTATAGACCAATGCAACTTTCTTCCTCTTCATGGTGCACAATTGGACAGATGTAACTAATACTACAGTGCAACATAAAGGTAAGTCCCTTCGGCTGCTCCCTTGTTTTTGGGGTCGCCACAGCAGATCCGGGGGGTGGATCTGCATGTTGATTTGGCACAAGTTTTACACCGGATGCCCTTCCTGACGCAACTCCACATTTCATGGGGAAATGACTATGGCGCAACATATAGTCTGGAAAATAAGCCTCTTAATGAGCAGGAGATAATGTAAACAGTGGGAAGTGACTGAGTAATTAACTAATTAAGAAAAAGTAAATATAAAAAAAAATTGTTAGTTGCAGCCCTACAGGAAAATGTGGACAGGGGTCACAAACCAGCTGTACTCGGCTTTGGATCACAGATAGAAGAAAAAAAAAACCCAAAAAACAGGTGATTTTTGTTGTGGAGGCAGGAAGCAGACAGTTTATGGGGAGACAGGTTTTTTTTTTTTTTTGTGGTAATTTACATGTGGAGACAAAACACTAAAATATTTAGACTGTAATACGCAAAAATCCACACTGTCACAGAATATTGAACATTTATACATTAGCGGTGCACGTATAATACAGTGTGTGTCTCTGTGTTTACATTTTGCCATATGTTTTACTCTAAACTGCTGTCAGTAAGTCCCATTAAGACTAATGTGCAGCTGTTTATTGTTCCTGATGATTAATTGTTTCCTGATGATTATTAAATGCTCCCATGTCATAAGGGTCAACTGCTTTTCATTGTTCTCAAATGCAGCAGAGATCAAAAGAAATGATGAAAACACAGCAGTTAGAACGCTTCAAAACCTGTTAATGAATCTTTGTGTGTGTGTGTGTGTGTGTGTGTGTGTGGAGTTGTAGTTTTTTTTTTTTTTTTCTGGCATTGTCTTGCCCTTTATTCCATCTTCATGAAGAGGAATTTCACCCTTTTCGGAGTAAATAGTCACCTCTCGGCTTCCGCTCTTTGCCAAGCTGATCTGACACCGGAGATGAGAGCTTATCCCCGTGCGCACACACCTTCAGGGCTTGCACTGTTTCTCATTAACACGGCACAGATGTGTGCACACAAAAGCACACACACACACACACCTACTGAAGTCTGCGTGTACTACAGTCACAAACGAGGCTTCCTCTGAGTTGTGTGCATGCAGTATTTGACACTATTCTATTCTTTGCTCCTGACGTGCACGTCCCTTAGTGGGGCTGCAAAGGGGGTGTGATTACTCCCTGGTGGGGGTGACAGAATTTGTAGTAAATGTGCAAAAATGCATTTTGAAGTAAATTTCAGGGGCTTGCTACAGATATGCTGTTAGTTCATGCATGAGACAGAGCTCAAATTAATAATAGCACTTGTATCATGACACTTCTGATAGAGCAGCAGAAACACTACACAACTAACACCAAACAATCACAACAGGCGGAGCTATTCTCCTTCACGCTCTCTGCATGTTGCACTGCCGTTCCTTAATTTGACTGGGTTCAGGTTCCTGGACAGAGTTGTGTGACAAAGAAATAATCCTGTTTTCTCTGCACTGGTTGGTACCACCTTAGACAGCAAAAAAAAAAATAAAATATGTAGATGAGTGAGTGAGTGAGTGAGTGGGTTAGTCAGTCTCAGCCAACGTGTGTTGACAATAATTCAAAAACAGTTCCGTATTTTTCTGGACTATATAAATTGCACCAGAGTATTAGCTGAATCTGTCCAAAAATATGATATGAAGAGGAAAAAAAATCCAAGTTGAAACGATATATAAGTGGCATTTTGTTTTTTTTTAAACATGGTGCCAGCACTTCAACAAGAAGCAAAATGAAATTTACTGGGGCACTATTTATTTATTATGCAAGCACCATGCTGTAAACTAGTTCTTGTCACCACTGAACAGACAATTATAGGTGAAGTAAACATGTAGTGTAATTAAACATTTGAAAACTCTGTAATTAAGTTATAATGCAAACATTTATCTTCAATTTGGCATGTCGACCTGCTGTTCTTGTTCTTGCTGCCTCACAAACTCTAAATAAATATAAAAGTTTTATTCCTTCGTTTTATTCCAGAGCATGGCCTTTCAGTTTGAGAGCATGATTTCTTAAATTTACTCACAAAGACACAGAGCGTCTCTCCCATTCAGCTCTTTGTCTTCTTGTTTTGCAGTGGTTAGCATCCATCTTAATTATGTATTACCACCACATTATAATCCAGATTGTGAATCACAGTACCTCATTCAGTATACAGGAGCAGCTTGTCACGCATGTAGACACTGCCATCTTGTGGCCATAGATGACAATGCAGTGTTTGTTCATGTTCAAGTCTCTTCGGAATATAAGTCTCAACAACTCCCAAACCAACCCAAGAAAAATCTGTGACTTATAGTCTGGAAAATACAGTAAATGCTATTGTGTTGTTTCACCAATATACAAATAGCATATAATGAGGATCAACTGATTAGTTTGTGGTGAAATCAATCCCACAAACAACTTTGTTTTGCAAATTTAATGTCTCATAGACAGGTCTGCCACCTCCTGGATGGTTAGTGGATGCTGGATGGATTTTGGAAAATTGTTAACAGTTGTGGTGGAACTTACGTGTACCGACTGTTGAAAAATTGTGCATGTTGCATGTTTGCCATGGTGCTCAACTCTATATATCAGCTGACACATTAATCAGCGCCCACACTGTAAAAAAATCCGTGAAATTTACGGTAAAATACTGTGGTTGTGCAGCTGTGGTTGCCAGAATTTCACTGTAAAAAAACGGTGGAATGTATAGGACATTACGGTAAGATCTATTCCCAACTGTAAATTCCACAGTTTAAAACAGTTGTTTTGAAGGTTTACCTTGTTGTTTTGAAGGTAAACCTTCAAAACAACAAGGTAAACCTTCAAAACAACTGTTTTAAACTGTGGAATTTACAGTTGGGAATAGAGCTTACTGTTTCGTTTACCGTAAATTTACTGTCAATT
>CABFOU010235679.1:0-10820 GCA_900660325.1 Opsanus beta
ACCCATTATTTGTTTTGCTTTTTTTGTTTTTTTTAATTTATACCAAGTTTTCGAGATTTGATTTGTTTTAAGTTTGATTTTAAAGAGGATAATTTTAGAAGTATTAATATAGAGAAGCATGAAATACTTTTTTTTTTTTTTTCCACAAAATGACAAAGAAATGAACAAAGCCCAAGAGGGTTGAATACTTTTTATAGGCGCTGAATGTCAACGGGAACGCTGAGGCAACGCAGACGCGACCTTGAGATTTGTGTTTAAATGTGATGATGTGGACAGAATTCACTCTGCTGAGAGTCACGGAGACAGAAGATAACGGTTTTCTTCAAGGTGTTTTTTTGACAGAACGTCGAGCTGACAATACGAGATGTTATCTTGCTTTGTTCTTGCCTTATCTTCGAAGAAAGTAGCGGCGGCCACAGAATATTTAGGAATGAGATTCATTTGCATGTTGGCTCCACCATAAAGGTTATGTGGTCACTGGCAGCTGTTTTGTTGTTGTTTTTTTTTTCTCATAATCATTATTGTATCTGCAAAAGATGTGAATGAATTTCAGTTGTCTTTGGTGGAGAGGTAGGCCGTGGGTCAAGTTAGAGTCAACTGATTTAGAGGAAGATGTCGGTCAAACAGTGACCTATAGCCCGTAGTTTGAATCCGGGCATGTATTTCAGGCTACCTGTCCATGACCTTGGACAAAACACTGTCCCAGTCCTCTCAGCTGTAAATGGGTACCAGCCTGGACTGGGGAAATGACCTGCGATGGACTTGCACCCCCTCCTGGCTGCGTGGTAGACTTTACTTCACTTCCATATGGTATGTGTGGACAAGAATTGGCCTCAGGGCCTGTGTAGTGCTTCCTTTTTCTCCTGGGTCAAGGATCATTTTTACATATTTTCATCATGTTGCCCATTGATTTCTTGTTAGTGGTCCTTTGATGCCCCTCCTGCATCCATCATCTCAGTTTTGGACAAATCAACAGCTTTGGGTTTTTGCTCTGTAATTAATGCGCTCTGAGGGTCCTCGAGTTACAGTCTAGCTGGTGCTGCCTTTGCAAACAGACAGAAGAAGGCAGAGGTTATGTGGTCACTGTTGTTTGTTTTCGAAGACAAAAAAACTCACAAAGGTGGCTCATGGATTGGGATAAAATTTTGTGTCTAAATTCAGTAATACATGTTTCTTCAGCTTTCTCTCTTTATGACATCAGACATAAGAAACATTGTGCTAGAGAGGGGGTTTGGTTCAGGTATGTGGCCTCTAAGTGCACATTGTAGTTGCACAGTATCGTGAGTTCTAGGGATGTAACTGCACACTGAACTCATGAGTTGATAGGAGGGACGATTCAGAGTTGACAACACGATTTTTTCATGACTTTGTTTTCGCTGAATGAGTGACAGAAAAATTTGGATTTTCAAACAAATCCCAGATCAAAAAACTAAAAAATGTTGCCACACCACTGACTTAAATAAAAATATATGTACATTACAGTTACTTCATTTTAAAATTTCTGATGGTTGAAACGACATTACTTTTAAATAGTACATTAGTAAGACGAAGACCCATAATACTTTGAATAAATAAATAAATAAAAATTCATAACCTTGAAATATTTAACTGATTTGGGCATTATTTTTTTAAAATAAAATATTATATAAATCTAAATGCTACATTTTTATTTTTCTCATTGTTCATTGGTTCAGAAGCATCACGTATATCATGTTATACCATTTGTATTACATCTCATCTTGGAATTTCATATTTCATACTCCTTGAAACTGTCTGTCATTCAGCCATACAGTGCTGGAAGTCAGTGCATCTTTTTGTGAAAGCGAACCGTTAAAGTTGCGTTTGGCATGACCAGGAACATCTCTGGTGTACTGTGGCGAAGTTAGCTTTAGGTTGGAATATCCAACTTAAAATTAACTTCACCTCAGTTTCTGGTGTGTGTGAGAAAGAGCAATGAGGTTAATTTTTCATCTCATCTGATTTGAATCTTCGCACATTGATAAAATTTTTTGACTGATTCGTGATGAATCGTTACATCCTTATTGAGTTCACAACAACTCCAAACAAAGGTAGTCATCGCAAACTTAGTTTAAAATAAGGACCCCCCCCCCTTTTTAAAACAAATTTATTTATTTGATATTAAGTAACTAATGCGACATCCATGCGTAGGAACGTACCAGCCACAACTACTTTAGGGTAATCAGAAATGATCCATTTCTCTAAGGTTACACCACCCTCCAGTGGTGGTTGGATGGAAGTACAAATGGCTCAGACTGGGTTGTAGGCTTGATAGCACATAATGCAGTATCAAATATTTTGAGTTGATGTAACAAATGTTTAAATTTTCTGTTCTGTTTAATGTTAAAGATTTTCAGGATATTAGAGTCCAGTACCAGGAGCCCTCAGATGGAAGTCGTGAATTGAATAAAATCATGAGCCCAAGATTTTATAATGTATCAAATGATTTCAAAAAACATGCTGATGAGCCATAGTTGAATCATTACATCTCGACTCACGATTGCACATTACATTATTTTGTAACATTTTATGTTTCACAAAAATAATTGAAAGAGCTTTAAACTTCTTTTTTTCTATGCAGGTGATAGAAAAGAACCCTGGAGGTTGGTGGTATGTGCAGATTGGCGAGAAGGAGGGCTGGGCCCCCTGTTCCTACATTGACAAACGCAAGAAGCCCAACCTCAGCCGTCGAAGCAGTACCCTCACCCGCCCCAAGGTTCCACCTCCAGCTCCACCTGTGAAGAAGCAAGATACAGAGGAGGTTGTACCTTCTACTAATTCTGTCTGCAAACCCCCTGAATCATCAAGCAGGCCTGTGTATGAGGAACCTGAATATGATGTTCCTGCAGTTGGATGTGAAGGTGAGCCAGAAACAGATTCTCTGAAGGACGAGCGTTCCCTGGATGTGAAGATCAGCACTGTGGTGAGCGATAAATACCGCAGTTCACCTCCTTCTTCCAAAGCCTCTCCTCCAGTCTGCAAAGCATCCCCTGTTTTCAGTCACCGAAGAACCTCCTTCAGGTCTGTTGAAGAGGTCGCTAAAGATGAGTGCATCTATGAGAATGATGGTTTCAGGCCAAGCAGTGGTATGGAGGGAACTTCAGCAAAAGGTTCCAGTGAGCCGAATTCGCCAAGGAGTTACCGTTCCTCAACAGTCCCACGCAAACCTTCCGGCTCATCACCTTTAGCTGGGAAACCCATAAAGACCATGACCCCTGAGCTCAATCGGAGAAGTCAGACCCTTGGCAGACACATGGATATCAGTCTCAGGTCCCACGAAAACAGTCTACTGTCTTCATCCGATGAATTGAACAGAGGACCTAAGAAACCCCAGAATTTTAACCGGGATGTTGAGCAGAGAATTGGCCAGAGCCCCTCTACCAGGCCCAAGCCCTCTGTTAGACCAAAACCACTCCTAACCAAATCAGAACCTCAAAATCCAGAAAGAATGGACATCACCTCTCTGAGACGCCAGTTAAGACCTACAGGACAATTTCGACAGAGTCTCAAGCCTTCTCGTGGGGATGACTCTGAAACAGGATCTGTTATCTCTTCAGAAGACTCCATGTGTTCACACAGTACCTCAGACCTCTCCTCAGTTTATTCTAAAGGAAGCCGTGGTGACTCAGATATGGAAGGCCCTAACCTGTACCACACAATGGATGCCTATAAGAAAGTCCAGGACTCTGAGATTAGTTTCCCAGCTGGGGTGGAAGTTGAGGTTCTGGAGAAACAAGAGAGTGGCTGGTGGTATATCCGTTGGGGAACTGAAGAGGGCTGGGCTCCCTCTTACTACTTGGAACCTGTCAGACAAGTGGGTAATGCTGGTGGGTTGGAATCCGATGGACATGGGAGTGGTGGTAGTAAGTCGAACAGCCTGGAGAAAAATGAGCAGCATGTTTTGAACCTCAACAACATCAATATTCAGGGTCTGACTCAACAGCATCAAGGCTTCAGGAGGAACACTCCTCCAATTCCTTCCAAGCCTCCTGGTGGCTTTTCAAAACCATCTGGGATAGTTAATGGAGGTGTACGGATGAGGAATGGAGTCCGCCAGGTAGCCGTGAGACCACAGTCTGTGTTTGTGACAACAACACAGCCACCTAAAGACTCACACTACATGACGGGGTCTCTGAGGCGAAACGAGTCCCTTGGCAGCAGTGATCACTACCGTTCTGGATCTGCTACTCTTGGTGTTCGCCGAAATGCCTCCTTCAGTACTGTGCGACCACATGTGGTCGTAGAAAGTCAGACAAGGCCTGCTGAGCGTTCCAGCCTGGGTTCTTCAGGGGGCGGATTCAGCACAAGCAATGTCCAGGATACAATAAGTAGAGTTAGCCAGCGCAATGGAATCCCGGTGTCTACAGTTCGGCCCAAACCCATAGAGAAGAGCCAGTTGATCCACAACAACCTTGGCAGGGATGTTTATGTGTCCATTGCTGATTATCGCGGGGATGAGGAGACTATGGGCTTTACTGAGGGCACCTGTCTAGAGGTCTTGGAGAGAAACCCCAATGGATGGTGGTACTGCCAGGTGCAGGACAGCCTGCTTCCCCGTAAGGGCTGGGTCCCCTCAAACTACCTAGAGCGGAAAAAATAATCCCCACATCCAACCCTTCCCACATAGGGAAGGTTACCCACCATCTCCCATAAGCAATATGTCCTTGAAAATGTACATTCACAAAATGACTGTGTAAAAAGGTGTTTTAATTGGATAAGGAAAGACACTTTTGGTGCTGGGTTACTAAATGTATGCAGAGAGGAATGTAAAAATCTGCCCAGGAACGAGAGAGACAAGAATAAGGGTGGCCACACCTGAGTAAGGACAACTGAAGAGGACAATGTCTGTTAGCTATAAACTGGTACAGATGGGAGCGTTAACCTCTTAAAGAGGTTTGCATCCAGTGATACGGGCGTTGAGCAGGGTAATTGCTATGCTTATTCCTACCCTTTGTTGACTACGATGGCCGATAAGTGCCTTTTGTATTTGATCGCCTGAGTGAAGGTCGTCAGTGGTGGACGGTAAAATGTTAAAATCAACCAAATCTTTAAAGAGTGCCATAGGCCTATGAGCGCATGAACACCACCACACACAGTTTCGGAGTGACGGCATTTCCAACAAGTTGTGATCTGGAGTGACCTGATTGGTCAAACAGAATATAGAAAGAAAAATCTGATGTAAGTGACCAAATTCACTACAGAATTCATCCGGTCACAGTTTAATTTAACAGCTTATTTTTTTTTATTATTGTTTTGTTAATTTACTGTCATTGTTGATGGTCTAACATTTTGTGTGCAAGTCTTCCTTAGAGAATTATTTCTGCTTTCTTGTGACATCTGTTTTTCCACCGACAGCCTTGAATTGGAAGAGTTTAAACCTTATGGCTCATCACTCGTAAATTGTGAAGTGCCACTGAAAAAATATTTGATAAATTGGTACCGTTTTTATGAACATTTCAGAGCCCCATTGAAAATGCCTTTAAATCCAAGTTGTAACCGTCTTGGATACTAAATGAATAAATAAACCTGTGAAGCTTGAACGTAATGCAGGTGATTTGTGTAGTTTCTTGGAAGCAGCTTGTAGCTGTGCTCTCCAAAATATAGCCACCTCATATATGGGTCGCTAACCTCAAAAAGATTTAAAAAAAAAAGAAAAAAAAAGAATTAAGTTTACAACAATTTAGGTTTACTGTAGTTTTATTTCATTTCAGGATTTTGTATATATTTATTTTGTATACCTATAATACCTCTGTTGGGAGGCGCAGTAAAAAAAAAATACTGGAAATGTGTGGAAATAATTGAGTCCCAGGGATGTACAAGGGGGGATCAAAGTGAAACATTGATGTCTGCATTCTTTGGGATGTATTCAACAAAATGTTAGCCATACAGTCGGGATTGATGTAATACTGAAACGATACATCATTTCACTCAAGTACAGTGTTCTTCTCAATATGAATGTTTTATTTTTCTTGGAAACACATCGAAACAAAATGCATTATATTCAGGGTTTACACTTTTACATGTTGTTTATATCTGCAACAGCCGGCGGTGGCCCAATGAGCTCGTTTACAGTGCTGCATGATGGAAAGAGACTGACCTCAAAAGTCAGAGAGCTAGCCATTATGATGCAAACAAACTCATGGTGACAAATGCAGCAAAGTCAAACAACTCCCAAGCAGCCAATAAATGCACTGTGCGAGTGTAATGTTAGAAGACGACGAGCCCAAAACCAACTTAAAATCGCGAACACAAAAAGCCTACCGTAGTCCTAAATGTGTCAGTATATGATTGAAAAGATAAGCGTGGCGGCTCATAAAATGTGCTCTTATTAGCATTGTTTAAAATAAATTACATAAAAATATTTGGTCATATAGTCCCGGTTATCTTACATTCACAGTGATGCAGTAATAATATTCTTGGCTCATATTCTGGTTGAGGGAAAAGTTGTAAACCCAGACGCTTTGGATGTGTTGGGAACAAAACTACTTGACTGTGGAAATTTTTGCTGAAATATTAAAACAAAGGCTAATGTCAGCATCATCTTAAAAAAGGACACATTTAGAAAAAATGTTGAAGTATATGAGACTTTAGTCTGAGCAGCAGATATGTAGATGATGCAACAGATATGGTTTGAGATATTTGTCATGTTTTATTACGCGTAAAGGAACCAAAAATAGTTTTCAGGTGAATTGCAGACCCCATTATTTTTTGGCAAACATGAGCTGAAAATGCATTTAATGTAATTTTATACATTTGTGTTTAAATAAACCATATGTTTGTATCGGTTTAATCGTAAAGTAATTGGTTAGATACATGATTATGAAACTAGACGGGTTGCAGCCATACATGGATGTAGCACCTATATTTTCCCAAATGATTTATTTTTACATATTTTATTGGGGTTTGTGGCACATACTACTTTACTGTTCTAATATTTTAATACTACTGAATGAGCTTCATAAATAAAATAGAAAAAGGTTTAAGACAAGCATAAAAGGGATCGAGATTTAAAGAATAGAAGACAGAATAATTTTTTCTTTTTTTAATATACACGGTCAGACTTTTTTTTTTTAAATAAAGGGCTGCCATATTTCATAACATTTAATGACATTTAGATTTTTCCAACTGAAGATGTTGCATCGTATCTGTCGACCATTATGGTTGGAGCCGTTTAAAGTTTTCGGAGAAACGCTTTGAACGGCTCTTGAATCAGGACAGTTGGTTTCTGCGGTTTACATGGACGGTCTGGCTCAGCTCCAGATGGCGTTTGCAATCACCGGACGTGTCTAAAACGTTGCCGTGGAGGAACACAGTCATTTTTGATCCCCCCCCTTGTATTTGCATTTTGCCCAAAATGTGATCAAATCAGCTGGTTTTGTAATTTTTAATATTTATTTATAGGTACAATTGATGCAGTTGTTCTGCAAAATGCCAAAACGAGGTTCGTGAACTGATGAAAAGAAATTTTCCTATCGTTATCTGGAAACACTTGATATGTTTTTCTCAACAAAAAGAGTTTAGTTGTCCTGCTGTTGCTTTTGCAGGAGTTCACATCTACCAAATTATGTATTGCAAAAGCTTTGAAATTCTGAGCTGAAATCCAAATTGCAAAATGACTTCAAATGGCTGATGTTCAAGACTGCTGAAATACATTTTCTAACGAACGGTACGAGGCCGGACACTAATCTTACATTATGTTTCTGCTGGACAGTATTATAGTATTACAGCCACCTGTTAGATTGCAGTTATATGTATATGTTTTAGCTTTTTTTTTTCCTTTTTTTTTTTTTGGGTTACTCTGTGATCACACGTTGACAATAACGAAGAACGAAGTGGTTCTGCTTTGTGAATTAGTGCACTTTAAAATTTTTTTATGGTGCATTAATGTGAAGATGCAGTTGATACTCAGCATATTATTTATTTATTATTTTTTTAAGGAATTAATTAATTTGTCTTTTTGTCCTTGCCTTATATGAGAGGTGCACATTAAATTTTTTTGAGTCAAGTTGACTCTGCAGTGAACACATATGGTCCCAATGCAAAAAGTATTAAATCAACTCTGTCCATTTTAAATCCATCTGATCAAATCGAACAGAGTTCTTTAATACAACAGAGCTGATTTAACACTATGATAGAGTTGGTGTTGAATGAACAACCACTGCATAAAAGAACTCCAGAGTTGAACAGTGTGATTTAACACTGTGATGGAGTTGATTTAACACTGTTTGGACTGGGACAATATTTTATTCCCTGCAGAGTCAATTTAACGCTGCAAAATTAACTGTGTGCACGAGTCTCAGTGAACATGCCAAAGTCTCCTTATGAATTGGATACACAAATGGCGACCTCTAGTGAGATGTTATTGGTGTTACAACATGATTATCTGTGCATCGTACCTCAGTGCAATTACAAAATGCAGTGCCCCCCCCACAAAACCCCGGAAACTGTACATATTTTTTTTTAAGTGTCAGAGCAGCTAAAATAATTTTGTAGCAGGTGTTATTTGGCAATAAGTTATTTTTTGAAAGTTAAATGTTTTTTTTCTTCTATGCTGTGTGCTGCAACTTTAGCAAATCATAGACACTTCCTTCGTCTTTATTGTTCATTACATAATGCCTGAATTTAAGTATTTATTATGAATAGTTTTAGGTGTTACCATGGCCTGATGATTGCCTGATTTTTTCCATTATTAAAAAAAAAAAAAAAAAAAAAATTACAACTACGCAAATTGTGCTTCAGACTAATATGCAAAATACCAAATTATTCATGGAAAAGAAATCAGCCTTTATTCATAAAATAGTGCGTATGCATTTTTCATGGTATAAAGCAAAAAAAAAAGAAAAAGTCTAATTAATAAAACAAGTAGTATGCTGTTACCAGGCAACAAGGTCTCTGTGATCCTGACGATGGCATTATGTAAACGTGTTGACTCACTCTTTAAGGCTTCGCTCCAGCACATATTATTGTGTATCCCTTTGTTTGAATGAGCTGATTTTTGTTGGCTGAAATCATAAGGGAATCATGTATTTGTTTTCTCCTGTGTACCCGACGAGGTAAAGTGCAATACGAAATGGTCCAGTGGGGAAAAAAAAACATCACAAGTGGAGGAACACGTGGATGGTGCTGTTACATCTGCTGCATTTTTAAATGCACAATGTCAAAGTGTGGCTTTTTTTTTTTTAATCTATGCTGGTTGCGTGAAGAGCAGCTGTGCGAGGTCATAAAAGCATCCGAAAACTCTGAAGTGCAGTGGCTCCAAGCATCCGCCCGTCACCGGGCCTCCAGCTCCTCCTCCTCCTCCTCCTGCTCCCCAGCGGACTTGTGATGGGGCAGAAACCCAGCGACCCGTTTTGTATTGACACGAGAGCCATCTGGGTTTGTTCACAGACTGAGTCATCAGTGGGGGGCCTCGGCGGCCCCGCTCTGAGCCGTCACGTTTGTGCCTGAATGGATTTTTGTTTTGTTGTGATAGTTTCTTCATGTTTTCGTGTTCTGCCGTTCTCCCCTCTGGACTCGGTCCTCTCTGCACCCATTCAGATGCCTCTCTTGACTTTTTGCCCGCTGTTGTCAAGTCAGACTTTTCATCAGCGTTTGCCGTGATGAAAGTGACATTAGGAGCTGTTTGTGGCATCAACAGGAGAGTCTCTGCAGTAAACAAGACACTTGGAAGGTGACTCCTCCTTCAGGCCATTGCGGTTCAATCCAAAAGCTTCCACGCATGGAAGAATTTTAAGGAAGGAAGACGTACACTGAAATATGTGTTTACTTTAAATACATATTGCTTGTATTTTTTTTTATAACATAAGTTTTCACACAGAACACAGTTTATGTAAAGAATGCTTTTGCTCAAAAGTGGCCTCGCGAGCCCCGTTAATGGTGGATTACATGGAATATTACCCAGAGATTGAACCAGACAAAGTGCCGGAGCTCCGCCCCTTGTTGTCATTGGTGGAGGCAGATCTACCTCACGTAAACTTTTTGTGAACATATTGTCCAGCACATTCTCATCCTTTGGTGTCAAATATTAGCGTTTTTGGTGTCCCTTTGGAGTGCGCTGACCGATGCAAACAGTGTCCATCTGTGCTGGTCGAGCGACACACTCGGAAAAAGAGATGAGACTCTGGAATCATACGACGAGCTTTCTTGCCATTAAGCAGCTCTTACACCTGGCCGCGTTCGGCGCTGAGTTTTCCCACAAGTCACGCGTTTCCCAGTGGGAGCTTGCCATAATGCTCTGCACAGATCAGCACAATGTGGGAAAGCTCGTTGAAACTTGTGCCAGTTTTCAACAAGATTAACTGGAGCTCAGTGGCTTCGATACATATCAGGAGTCGAGGGCCAAGCGTGCACCGTGCCTTCCCTGTGCCATCCTGAGCCGAGTACAGGTGGGGGCAAGGTGGCTGGGAGTCCACTGAGCCACAGAAAAAAAAGAAAAAAAAAAGACTTTTCTCGACTTGTTCCGAGTAGTGTGCCTGCTCGGGAGGACTCTGCATCAAATGTGGCCAGACAGGAAACGTAGCCAAACTCCACAAAGTGTAAGAGCAGATTTACACTTGTGGTTGGGTTTAGCGTTATAGTTAGTCCAGTGTTTATGCTTTGTTATAACACCTTCAGTGTGTCATAACTGTCGCCAATGGCTCTGACAGAGCATCGCAATAGGATGCATTGGACTAAAGTACTCACTTTGGGGGGGGGGGGGGGTAACCTTCCCACACATTCCCCACTCTTTTAAACAACAAATTGATTAATGCCAGGAGGTTTTGCCTCGAGCACATTTGAAAGACGGGAGAAATGGCGCCATG
>CABFOU010236042.1:3838-15710 GCA_900660325.1 Opsanus beta
CTCATCGGGGCAGAACTGGGTGGTGTGTTTGCATATATCTGGCTGACACGTCTACACAAAATTCTTCCTCCTCCTTTGCTGGGGCTGACGTTTCCAAGAGAACAGACCAGTGACTGATTTTAACACTCGATGACCTACAGTTTCTGTGATAGCCAGTCAGTGGTGATGTGTGCAGCAAGTTTTGACAGATGTCAACGACAAAAAGCCAAGCTGAATGTTCCATCTAAGAAAGCACCTTTACCAAAGCCACAAGAAACATGGGTGTTTTTGCAAGATTTGTCTGAATTGACTGACTTGAGCTGATAATTTTTTTAAACAAATCTAACCGGAAATTTTGTCACAGACTGTTCCATGCATGTCCATGTTCAATCTCAAAATCTAGGCCACAGATAGATTTCACAGACCGTTATTTTGCCCTACCACTGGGAGAACTTAGCAACTACCCCTTAAAATTGCCTTGGAATATAAAACATCGGTTGTCTCCCTGGATGGTTGCCATACAGGACCGAAGAAGGTTTTGCAGCGTGGTGGAAGTGGTGACGTGCGGCACCAGCACAGGCTCCCAGGCTTGACTTAATAAAACGCCGTGCAGATAGAGCTACATGTTAAGTCAAAAGCTATGACACCGGTGTACGTCAGACTCAAAAAGTCAATGGTTGAATACTGAAATGTTTAACACACTAAACAAAAAGTTCACTTGCTTTGGACTACATCTCTAGGCATCCTCTACCTGTCTGACTAAAAATCTGGTAACAGATTACACTATTATAGGCAAATTACAAAATTTGCAATTTGCTTAGATTACAAGTTGCAAAACTTTCATCAGTCCTTAAATACAACAGCTGGCCCCAACAACTTCCTCACCTGTTTTTTTCTTTCCAGGCAGCTGAATTTCCGGTCCCATTGTTTACATTATTTGACATCCACATTTTATTTTTACACATCGACAAGAAAGCCGCGCAGGTTTATCTGATTTTGCAAGACTGTGATCATGAAAACTTGGAGAGGAAGCAATGTTGGGTTACCAATCTTAACAGGACAGCTGTGGTGTGGACACGGGGTTTGGGGAACTTCCCACTAGACGGAGGGTCCACTAGTTCTGGTCCTAGTATTAAGGAGAGCATGTTGAAGTCGTTTTTACATTTATGGTAGGCAATATGTGGCACAAAGTAGATAAAGAAATGTTACAAAAGTGTGAATTTTAAAAAAAACGAAAAACGTTTAATTATGGTGAGTTACCATTATTTGTTGATTTTCAATTCAACAAATTTATAGATAACAGTACAATTATAAGGTGATTAATGGTGTATGCCAACAGAATCATATCTTCTTTTTTTTTGTAAATTGAACAAAACTGGATCTGGTTTGTTAGCTATTTGAAATTATTATATTTATTTGTGAACTTTAAAATCAGTTTGGAGTTGAAATATACATCGTCAAATAATATAAAGAGGTTAGGACCAGTGGACCCTAGGACTAGTGCACCCTCCCCGGATTTGAAGCAGTTAGCACTGCTAACTGTTAGCGATGTCTATGCTTATCGACTGTGGCTGGACAAATGGTGGGGAATCAAGAAACACAAAGGTAATGAAATATCGAAGCATACGAAGCCCTGTGAAGCCAGAAGTAGCATCGGACAGCAGGACGATATTCTCCGTGACTGCTGTGTACTGCTTAAGAAGAAGTCAAATTAGCGGGAGGCGGTTGTGTTGCAAGGTATACATTTATTATTTGGTATTTAATTTGTCCAGTCTGGTTTACACTTATTTTGTTTGTTTTTTAATGCTGGCTGCACCAGCTGCATCGCAACAAGAAAGTCGCCTGATTGTAAATCACTTCAAAATAAGGTAAATAATAATAATGTGCCTCCTATGGTGGCTTGGATGTGACTATATGTTTCAGGGAGAATTGTAAAGGTACAGTTTACTTGAATGCAGTCTGGACTCCTGAGATTTTCAGACATGGTCCAAGTACAACCATCTGGCACAGGGAGACAGCCTTGCTATGGTTAGCATATTTTCTGTAAAACAGCCTGTCAGTCAAATGCGCGATGTTGATGTAACAACCTCCAGTAAAAATAGCAGTGTGCACCCAAGATGGTAACTACTGGAAAAATTCAGTTCATTCATGATTTCTTTGGAATTTGGCATTTGTAGAGACAAAGCTGTGATCAAAACTGAAACAAAAACCAATCATTTATACAAGTTACTTTTGTAAAATGGGGAAAAACACAAAATATGCATAGCAAAAATAAGCTTGACTACTCATTTTTTAAAAACACAACTTGGCCGCCTAGAATGAAAATGGACTTAAAAGTCATTTTGCTTTCAAGATATGTACTTTGTACACCACCTCATCCACCTTGATGCTTGAACAATGATGATTCACATCAATGTTCACTATGAAAAACAGAAAAAAAAGATATAAATAAGCATCACAGACAGTAAGTGAATCTCAATGAGTATAAAACGTTCCCCATGGCGGTATGGGTTCATAAAATAAGGCTGATATCAGTTTGTATCAAACAGTGATTGGTATAATTCTGCGCCATTTGTAACTATGCAACACAACACTTTGAGTCAACAATGCAATGCTCGTCATGGTTTTAATGAGATGGACATTACTGATCTCTGCACACCCACACTGAACATCAATTAAAAACTCGCAGTTTGCTTCTCCCATTTAGCAAAGACCGTCCACTGAGGCTGGCCATGTTTGAGAATCTGATATTGGCAGCATTTTAAAGTAGATCAAGGTAGCACCAACAGTGTGTGGTAGTGCGAGCCTGCATATGTGTGTCTGAGCGACAGTGTGTGCTCTGTGAGAGGGAAAATAATGAAAGGCGAGAACAGATGGCAGGTGACGCGGTGACGAGGAAAGTGCCACATATTTGGGCCTCAGGCTGGGCAGCTGTGCGATACTTCTCTTATCCCCTCTTCCTTTGGTTCCTCCGCCTCCTCCCACTCGCCCCCCTCCGCAGTACTGTTCAAACAGAGGACAAAGACGCCCTGAGTGGTTTTCCTTTTCCGATCCCATACATGGCTGCCGGCACTTTCCTCTTCTGTATCTCCAGCTCGAGTGACGAGTGACTCATGGTGGTTTTAACAAGTGAATCTTTTGATTAAATTTAATGGCACTTCTCCCACCAAAAACAAAACAAAAAAAAAAAACTAACTTCCACAAGGAGAGGCTTTTCCTGTTGGTATTAGTTTATCTTGTTCTACTTATACTGCAGTGACATCTGCTCAACGAGTCATTAGATTTGACAAACCCAGTCTGCTAAAGGTTCTACTTTAGAAGATGCATCCTCTAAAAATGCCGTTTTCGTCTTTGAAAACTAAACTCGTTGGTAAGTTCCTGAACATAAAGCACATTCACGTGAGCAGACGTAATGAAACCGGCATTTTATGGATTTGAAGGCGACACACAGTATCTTTTATGCTGGACTGTCACCACGGAATGCGACTGCGACACTGATTCGCGCAGGAATAAAAGCCAATTAAAGTTCTTTAATTTGGAAAATGGCCGTGTTGCTTTGCTCATACATATGCGCACTGGAGGGCTAACAAGAAGAGAAAAACGAGAAGGGAAAGAAATGGCAGCTTGCGTGTCGCCGTCACACTTTCAGGTCATGCCAGTTGGCGGCTCCAATGTGCGACAGCGGTGAGATCCAGACTGAGCAGGAACAAGAATGTAAAAGAGCAGAAGGGGAGAACATGGCAGCCGACGACGACCGTTTCTACATCAAACGAGTGTTGTCACAACAAGAGCCGCCTCTGTTAAATGTGAAGAAGCACGAGAGGAGGGATAAAGCGGGATTCTGCGGCAGCAAAATGAGCATGCTGTAGTGTTGTCAAATCTTTGTAAAAAGCGCAGAAAGAGAGAAGTTCTTCACCTCCAGCATGAAACTGAATGTTACGTGAGTAGCTGAAAAGTACCTTTCACGAAGCGTGAAGGGTCTCACTCGCGTTTAGGTAAAAGAAACCTCAAAAGAGAGTAATTGTAGGTATTCTCAATACCCAGTTGAGTGATGGAGTGGGATTTTATTAACACTTACATGCACGTGTACGGTGGCCAAGTGAGGCTGTAGCACTTCTCAACAAAACAAAAAAGGGCTTGCAAATTGGGAAACGGCAATTTACTGAACTCTGCCAATGAGGTATGTGCCCAAAGATCAGTGGTGGGCACACCTAACCGCTAATCCGCTAACTAAAAATAACTATAACAACGTTAAACAGCTAAACAGCTAAAACATTTAAATGAAGTTACAAATAACTGCTAACTGCATTTATTGTATGTTTAACTTTGGCTTTTTGGTGGCTCTAAAACACTGAAAAACAGACATAAAGAGCTGAAATTTCATACCTTGGGGCATAAACATAGAGGTTACTAAAAAGGTTCATCATGCCCATGTACATAAAGCATTAAATGAACAAATGCAATTCACCAATGGTTTCCAATCAACACACTGTTTATTCACAGGACATAAAGCATTAAACAAATAAGAAATATCAAGAATTCAAAATACATATTGAAAATCATTTTAATAATCTAGTCAGTTACTTAATAATAAATCAGTTCTCTGGCTTGACTTCCTGCTCCACCATCTCCTTGAGGTGATGTCTGTTGCCTTCGTGATAATCGTATCATGAAGCCTGTACTGAATCGAATTTTTTGAAATATCGTGATACCACGAAAAGTCAACTGCACGGAAGAAATAACTTCTTGCAGGAGAATTATAAGTGATTTATAAAATAGACAAATAGGAACTCGTAACATCAAGGATTACAATGTATACTTCAAAATAATTAGTTTCTTTAAAGTTAAAACATTTACCACAGACTGCTTTCTACACATTATTGTGAACAGTGATGTAATTATGAATCGCAATATGTATCAAATCGTGACACTACCATATTTTGGAGCAAGTATATCGTTATGCCCCTACTTCTTGTAGGAGTTAGTCAAACCAGAGTTATAAGTTGCACCTATTAAAAAAATATCTCTTGAAGAGGAAAAGTCCATATATAAGTCACACTGGAGTATAGGCCACACATTTTTTTCTGTATTATCAGCTCTTTAATTAGATTTTTGTCCATTGTTGTGGTGTACTGTTTATTATTGGCATTTATTCTTTTATTATTAGAGCTCATTTTGTCTAGTGTTTTAATTCCTGGAAACATCCTACATAAACAGTCATAACAATAATAATAAAATAACAATAAAATGATTATTATTATTAATAATAATAACAAATGTGTGATTTTTCTGCGTATAAATCGTACTGGAGTATAAGCTGCAGGACCTACCAAACTAGTACAAAAAAATAAATAAATAAAATAAAAATAAAAACACAACATATACATCAGAAAATACAGCAAATTCCAACTTAAACAAATGCATGATTTTATGGTTTACATTTTTGCCTGTTAACTTTATTCAAAAGAACGTTAGCTGACTGAACGTTAGTGAAACAAAATTTAGTGGAAGCTAATAGCTGCATTCAAATATGGTACGGGTGCTGTGGTAGGTCGCTTGTGCGCATGCATCACCAACCTAGCAATGCGCCTGGCCGGGCACAACAAACTGCGATACCATTTGGAATCTATGTTTAGGTAGTCAAAGTAATGCCATGGCTGAGAAATGGATGATTCAAAGCATCAGAGAGTATTTAAAAGATAGGAATGTTTCGACAGCAGGTTACAAAAAGCAGGAGCTGTTAGTTTTGGTGGAGAGAGTGGACTAGATTGGCCTGCCGGCGAGAGAAGACGATGATCACGAACGGGAATACCAATGACGTAGAACTGTTGTCCACAATGGCGAGTCGTTCGTACGTAAGTTGGCTCTTTTTTGTCAGCCCTACGACACATCCTCACCCATTGAGATCTTAATTTAGCTTGACGAGTTTTGTGTGGAAATGGGTGAAATGTAACGCCTTGAAGCCATCCGTGCTTCAGGAGGCCTGTTTTCTTGTTGATCGTTTTTTGTTTCCTTGTGTCCGATTTGCAGTCAGATGCCCAACAGTTATACCCAGGCATGTCTGCAATCTAATTCTTTCGAAAGATTTATCAAATTTAAGCGTAATCTGTAATTTCTGCGGCAGAAATGTCCCATAGCAATGACCTGGACTTCCGAGCTCTGGATTGCCAAAAACTGCCCGGCTCACAACTTTTACACCCGGGTATTGCAAAAGCTGCACTGCCACCAAGATGATAGAGCATCATGATGCAATGCACAGCCATCAGTAGAAGCCCTCCATACAGAAACCTCTTTTTGTGTTGTTAGTACTTTCCTAGTGTATATCTTTGCGTTGTCTAAATATGCAGCAGACATGTTACAAAATGAAGTCGTCAGCTACAGCCGCTTGTGTTCTCCACGTCAGCAAACATTTCCTCAATTTAAATGATGCTTTTTGATGCAACTATCAGCTGCAGAGTTGATGCAGGTGTTTTTAGTATTCATGGTTTTCTGCATTTACCCAGATTGTCTTAATTTAGAAGTGTTGCTACAGTGCATATGGCACTAATTTATGGAGAGAAGAGTGCAAAGCAAATGATTGTGCACAAACATTTCCATAACTGTAAAAAAAAAAAAAAAGAAGAAAAATTTGCACATGGAATAGCACCCCTTCTAATAATGTGCTATTTCACTTGGTGAATGTTAAGCCAAAAATTGGGAAAAGAAAAAGTCATCTCAGTCCGTGCAATCACAGCATTAAGTGAGATACATGTTGCAATCTGTGCAAAGCAGATTTACATCCATATGTTGACATTTTAACAAAATGTATCAGATGGATCAGCAGAATTTGCCCAGTCAAAGTCAAAATTAAAGAAACAGCTAAATGATCGGAAGCCAGATTCATGTGAAAGAAACTGAAAAACAAGTGTCACAAATAAAAATAAATAAATAAAAAAAACAAAGGCTGTCTCCTCGCGGACGTTACTGGTCTGTTAGCTGTCATCGCGTGCGACTCTCCCCGCTCGATGCAGTGAAACTGAGGCAATATACCCTTATGAAATATTCACTAAAGTTATCTTTTCTTAAAATCGAGGAGGCAGTGGGGGTCTACACCATGAGAAATGAATGAGTCCGCCAAATGTTATTCATGTCAGCTTTGCTTAGTCTGCTATACAAGACAGGGAGACCAGCAGGGGGTCCATTAAATGTTCACACAAGTGTACCGCTAACAGCGCATCAGCCTCCACAGCAAAACCCCCAAACTCCACCCAAGACCAAAAAAACAAAAAACAAAAGAAACCTCTTCTGCTGTTTCCAAAGTTGTTTTTGCCAGCAGTGCTGACACTGTTGGTTGTTGCTTTTACAGTTGGTTGGCGTGAATGTTCCACTGTAGCACGTTGTCAGTTTTTGCCATCACCGGAGCACAGAGTGTGAATTAATTGCTTTCAACTGGGACGCATTCTTACAGAAATAAACAGTGTATTTATTGTCATTTTAATGATTTTTTTTTTCTTTTCAGTAAGTGTCTACTTCTTCAACTTTAATCACTGAGGCCAAGTGTGACAACTTGACAGCCTTGTGCTGATAACAGGTACGTGAGAACAATTATTCCAAAAAATCCATTTCTCTCCTCCGAGGTTGTTTACTGTAACAAAGGCCAACAGAAATCTGGCAACCCTTTGACAAGGCAAGGAAGGGCAGGTTGAAGTCATCTAAAATTAGAAGAAAGACTGAATAATATGGTCCTAATTATGCAGTTTGGGAAATGTGGCAATCCGCTGGCGAGGTTTACTTTTGAAATGTAAAAAAACACTGTCGTGGTTATTGTACTTGTGAGTGCCGCCGTTGCTGGGATTTGCTTTATGTATGGGGTGGAGTATGGAAAGCAAACATCATTAGCTTCGGCTACTTTGCAAAGCCTCGTATAATACAATTAGACCACATCTCATGGTATTTATGTCAGGTCAGGTCTGGGACAAAGCGCTGGCGCCATGTGTCGCCTCATCCATCACACTTCAGAACCACTCTGGGTTCTCACTGGCAACCATCCAGGAAAACCACCTGTCCATCCACACCTCCTGAAGGTAGCTATCTCTCTGATACGTGGGTGTCCTGTTCACCATTTCTACTTTCTGGGGTCCTCACTGCGTGACCACAGAGTCATATCTGACGTTCCCTTATCATGTAATTAGTATGGCCCATTTGAGTCTCCCTAAGGCCCCCCCTCACACTCAAAGACCATGAAGACTGAAATGCATCCTGAAAATTTGGGTGAATGTAGTGGGGACACGGTCAAAATGAAAAAATTAGCAGTTTTCAAGTTGATGGTATGTCACTAACTTCTGACCATGGGGCACCTCAAAGTTACCATCAGGGGAGCAACAAACCTAGTAGGGTCAAACAAGCCTAATGCTAATGCTGTATTACACCACCTTCCAACAATCAACAAAATCAAGCAGAAAAACTCCAAAAACATACATGCATGCATGCTGAAATTTAAATACCTTTTTTGTGACTCTCTCGGCTTCATCGGAAAGCAATAAACAATGTTGTTTTTGAAAACAGGCAGGCAAGGTTTTTATTATGTGCACAAGAAATTGCTCTAACTGTGTTTATATGAAAAGCTGAGGGACATGAGTTTGCCTTATAATTCACATTCTATGATGGAGCAACACAAAGATAAACCAGGCGAACGGTGAAATCTAATCTGCACCCCATTGCTTTTTGTCTATGGAAATGACTGATTTCTTATCGGTATTCGGGCTTATTTGACAAGATTCTCACTGTGCCTTAGCGAAGGGACTCAATCACTGCTGCCCGGCGATAGGCCTCACTTTCTTCCTCCGTCTCATCTTTTTATCTGGAAAAGCGGAAATGAAAGGATGGTATCTTTTACGCGCTATGTCCCCAGTTCAGGAAGTGGAGAGGCACGGACTTCTTTTAGGCCTTAGTTGATGAAAACATGCGGTTTATCAACATAAGCTCAGAAAGAAATATGACAGTAGCTGCGAGACTATGAAGTTAGTCCTGACTCAATTATGAGTGTGACTCTCTCGATAGGAGAGAACGAGCCACTCTAGTACATAAATGTCACAGTCAAATCAGCTACATTCAGAGTTTCAGAGTAATCAGTGTTTCACACACACAGAGAGATAAAGGAATACATTATTTTCTTATTATTCAAACGTAAACTCTTCTCTACATTATTCCTGAAACTGTCTGCAAAGTTGGTGAAGACAGAGCTTCTCTTCTTCTCATGTCTATTACCATTGTTGGCAAATACGCCTGCTTAATGTTACAGTTTAAAAAAGGATGGGTCTGATAGGACAAAAAAAAATAAAAAAAAATTGAAGCTTTTTAAAATGATGGATCCATTTCTGTCAATCTGTTAAAGGCAGATCTTTGTAAGTACCTCGACCATCTACCACTTTGAATAATTCTCCCTAAACCTCCTGACTTGGAGAGATAGCTGTGTGGAGTAGAAGTTGGACAACCAATACGTAGACCTGGATTCCCAATGTGTGCACCATGTGACCTGTCCATGTCATTGGACAAAACACTTTGTCTGCATTTGTCTCAGTCCAACCAGCTGTAAATTGGTACCAGCCTTGGCTGGGGAAGTAACCTGCAATAGCATAGTGTCCCCTCCAGGGAGAGTCATAGAGTCTCATCCACTTCATGCCACATATTAGTGCAGCAGATAAATGAATTAATCTTTTAAATGGTACTAAAACCACCACTTATTTTTTTTTTTACTCTTTAAACTACAATGTTTTGACAAAGCCCAAGGGCCACTAGACCAATTAGTATAAATATGGAAGATCTTATTGTGCCAAAGTATGTTGTTTCTACTAAGAAGAAGTAAGTCCTATCCAGGCTCTGAGCCTTATCTGGCCAGTGTTTATCCCCTTACATCATAACATGAAGCAGATGAGAGTCAGCGACTCCCTCTGGTTGGGACCCCAGTCCATCACAGGCTACTTCCACAGCTATGGCTGGTTTCCAGTTTCCAGCTGGTTGGACTGTGATGATGCAGATAAATTGTTAAAGTCCAACATAAAATGTCTTTTCCAAGGATACACAAGTAGTGCGACCAGGAATCAAATCCAGGTTTACGTATTGGTTATCCCACTCCTATCCAACAGGCCCAACTGCTCTACTGTCAGCATTAATTGTGATCCCAACCACGATGAAGTGCTGCAGTCATATATTTTATTCATGAACAAATTTCAACATAAAACACCATTATCCTTTTGGAGGACGTCAGTCATACACTGTAGCTCAGGAATCTCCAACTGGACACCTGCCTTTGATATTTTCCATGTCTGCCTGCTCTACTCACACCTTATTAAGTAATCTGGTCTTCCCCAACTCTTGATTGGCTTAGCACATCCGTCTAAAGTAATTAGCTTTTGGTTGAGTTAGGAGAATTGAAAATCATGCAGGGCAGGTTGGAGATCCCAAGTGCAGCAGATAAGACCAAGTATTTCAAGGGAATGTTTCAAATGGTGGTACAAGTACCAAATTTGGCAAAAAATACTTATTCAAAATTATTCATTTGAAAATGACCATGGGCCACACAAATTTTCAATATGGCAGCCATTTTTCAAAGATGGCCACCATGCTTGGTACATAAATTCTTCTTTCAATGATAAATATGCACAGACTTGCCTAATATTGACGAGCTTAGCATCAGTTTCCAACTCAAGCAGTATCATTTCAGCATGCCAAGCATTCTGCCTGCCAATTTATTTCATTTTGAGTTTCCAGAAATGGGGACAGAAATTAAAAATTCATCTTGGTGTATGTAAACCATTGATCCCCTTTAATTTGAAAATGTAACTTGATAATCGACTGGTTTCTGTAATGAAACAGAGGAAATCACATTTGATTTTTATTGGCGCAGCTGCATTTAGACATTTCAAATTTGATTTTCTGTTGACATTTAATAAACAAACATCTTCTTATCGAAATTCCAGGCTGCCTAAAGCTTCCACAGAATTCTGTATTTAAAATAATTCCACCGTTCTTGTGAATCCTGTACACATCACCTCAAAAACATATTTTTCCCCGTATCTCTGATGCACACCTTGCAATCTCATCTGCTGCAGAGTGCCTGCTGGCCCCACAGGTACACTTCTATTTAAAAAAAAAAAAAAAAAAAAAACGCGCATTATATAACCGATAATAAACTGCACATCATCCATCTCCCATTCAGCTCACTTCCCAATAATCCCTGCTGCCATATCTGCTCATCTATTCAAGTCACTTTCTCATTAAACCAGCTTCTACAACCAAAGTTTACTGCTTACAGAACTCAAACACCCATTCATCACGCAGAATGATGCATTTCTGCAGATTTAGTGCACATTTTAATTCACCGTATGACGAGTGCATCATTCCTCAGATCTGACTGAACATAAGCATGTGGTCGAGAAGAGGGGGGAAGAAAAAGGAAAAACTGACAACAAATTAATGTGCTCCCTTTTGCCAGTTGAAATGGAAGTCAGTGAAGCAAAGCACGCCGGCGCATGCCCATCAGTCACAGCACCGTGTGCAGGGCCTGAACAAGCAGGCAGTGATGCTGCTGCAAGGTGGGACGCAGAGGACAGGAACAGAGGGGTGGAAGCTGGTGCAGCTTTCAGTGTTTATTCATGTGAAAACAGTGTCCGCTGGAAGCCATTTTGGCTCCAATGCATCACAGCAGGACCTGACCTTTAGATGCTATGCACAATTAAGCTAAGCTAATAAACGCCAGCGTGTATCTGGACATTTTCAGGAGCAGCGAATCACCTTGGACACAAGCGGCTCTGTAACGTTTGTAAATCCACAGCATAAGACACAAAATTAGCTATAAAACTAGAGCTCCGCACTTGTAGAGCGCAAACCTCTGCCAACACTAGTTTCCAATTCC
>CABFOU010236442.1:0-11401 GCA_900660325.1 Opsanus beta
AAAAATCCGCTGTAATTAAAGATGGCGCCGTCGCACATTCGGCGAGCACCCACGGAATTGGCGCCACTGGTAGAGAGGTGAAGAAGAGAGTGCAGGCAGGGTGGAGTGGATGGAGAAAGGTGGCAGGAGCAATTTGTGATAGAAGAATATCTGCAAGAGTGAAGGGGAAAGTTTACAAGACAGTAGTGAGACCAGCTATGTTGTACGGCTTAGAGACGGTGGCACTAACAAAAAAGACAGGAGGGGCAGAGCTGAAGATGTTGCGATTCTCTTTGGGAGTGACGAGAATGGACAGGATGAGGAATGAACATATCAGAGGGACAGCTCAGGTGAGACATTTTGGAGACAAAGTCAGAGAGGTGAGATTGAGATGGTTTGGAAATGTGCAGAGGAGGGACCCAGGATATATAGGGAGAAGGATGCTGAGGATGGAGCCACCAGGCAGAAGGAGAAGAGGGAGGCCAAAGAGGAGGTTTATGGATGTGGTGAGGGAGGACATGCAGGTGGTTGGTGTGACAGAAGAAGTTACAGAGGACAGGGTGAGATGGAAACGATTGATCTGCTGTGGCTACCCCTAGCGGGAACAGCCGAAAGAAGAAGTAGTAAATCGTGCCGAAGATATGGACAGAATTTTTGGCATTTTGTTTTTTTTTTGTAGGTGATAGATTGGGTGCTAGTTAAACAATTATTCAATTTGAGGAATGATTCAGAACACGATCTCAACCAAGATTATTGTTATTGTTGTTGTTCTTTCTTTTTCAACATTCAGTTTTGGGCTCTGACAGAATGTGTTGTAATGTGTCCTTTGTATAGCCAATGGGCTTAGATCAAGTATTTGTACTTGCGCTGCTTTGTGGGCAGCATGGTGTTCGGTGTGAGCATTCTTGTCTCCCCCTAAGAAGGTCCAGGGTTGAAAGCCCACCTGTGCCCAAATCTTGTACATCTGTAGTTGCATTAGGAAGGACTTCCTGCATAAAACTTGAGCCAAATCAAGATTTGGATCTGCTGTGATGATCCTGCGCAAACAGGAGAAGCCAAAAGACATTGCTTTTACTGTTTTGTGCATGAAAGCAATTACAGACTGCAATTTTTTTTCACAGCTCAAAACCAGTACTCGAGCTATTATTAGCTGCAGAAACATTAGTAGCTTTTCATTGTCATTGCTGCAGCATATCACTTATTTAGAGCACTAATCAGGTTATCCCAGTTTATTTTTTATCATTTGAGTTTCAATATTTGTAAAGAATGGACTCCATATTGCATAATCATCACACCCATCGCATTCCCAGCATTCTCCTCTTGGTGGTTTTGTATCTTCTTTCTTATGCTCCTCTTGTCTTCCGTGTTCTCTGTCTTAATCCTCCTCTCTCTTTTGCTCCACACTCATTTTTCTTCTTCCCTGGAGCTGGAGCCGAAGCCGTACCTATTTGCATAATTCCGATTTAACAGGCTGCAGCATTCCCTAACAAAATAAAAAAAAAAACAAAAAAAAAAAACACCTTCCCCGCCCAAAATATGTATATTTGCTCCTCTCTTTTCCTCCATATCACAGCTGGACGTTCAACAGACTATTAGTATTGTGTTGCCATTAACACAGTTAAGTGTGTGCTGTAGATTACAAAACATGCACTTATGGGAATGTGAACCGAGCCTGTTTTCTGTTGAGCATTATTATCTTTCACTGCAGGTAAAAGGGGGGGGAAAAAAAAAGAAGTTCATTCACTTGTAACAGTAATTCAGCCCATATGCATGTTTAAAAGTTTTGTGGTTTTTGTGGTATTTTTTTTTTTTAAATTAAGCTAAATTTCACTCAAACAGTTGTTAATGGAATTAAATATATAGTCATTAAAATTAAGAAATAAAAAAAGGATGTTTTCAGTCATAATATAAATGGCAAAATTGCAGGGTTGTAATACAAGGCACTACAGCTTGCCGAGTCTTTGATGTCCAGATCATTTACCCTTTGATATGAGTTGAGCTGAGCGGGGGGTTGTTAAAAGGTCAAACTCAAGGCAACAGATAATGGATTGATGGTAACATCTACTGTGCTGAATGTCAGACTTTATAGGCTCACTCAGAGTATGAGAGCCATCATGAAGTGATCATGAGTACAACAAATTTAAAACATTTTGTCTTTGATATCCTTAAGCAGGGAGCTCCCAGACACACTGCCTACAACTGTGTCTAAACTGCATGAACCATGTTCATTTTAAATGGAAACAGTGTCTCTTAGATATAAAGAAAATAACCAATAATGTAGATATAAATAAGGCAATATTATGCTGTGGCAAGGTTGCTTGCATTGCCACAGTTCATTCAGATCTGAGAAGTGAAGTAGAGAAGGTCCTATTTAGTATTTGGCTGTGAGACTGCTTTGGAACACCAAGAGCTGTGATCATTGTTTCTCAATGTAGTACTGGGGCATCCGTCTCAAAACCTGTGCCAAATCCTAATGTGGATCTGTACCAGATCCACTGTAGCAACCTTGAGCAATCGGGGGAAGCCAACAAAAAAAACAAAAAAGGATGCTTGCAATCCAACAACCCAAACGTTCCCATGCCAGTATTAAAAAATTAAAAGTTTAGTATTTTCGTCCACCCGATGTCTCACAATATTAGATATTAGTTCAGAGAGACATAAATACAGTACAGTGGCAGAGAAAAAAAATGCGTACTTGAACAAAATCTTATTTCTATGCATGTCAATGATCACTATACTGAGCTGAGTGTGTGCAGAGCATGGGATGTGTTGTAGTGTATGAATGTTTGGATTTCTATGGGTATTGGTGGTGGATCACCTCCCCCCACCCCCTCCTCTATAGACCAGCTGCTGATCGTGGGGCCTCTTTTTTTTTTCCGGTTTGCCTTTTGTAATGAGATGCCCTCTGGGTCTGTTGGCTGTCTCATCATGAATATGTCCAAAGATTTCTGCATTCACTGTCCTCATTAGTGGGACACAGACACCCCCAGCACATATTCTGATGCACAGCAGCTTCCCATTGGCTCTGTGGTTCCTGGTGCCCCTCCCCTTTTCCAGGGAATCAGTCCATATTAATGAGGCAGGCTCCTCTGTGTTTCCTACATCTGCTTGTGGTATTGTGGCGCTTTGGAGCAGGAGGGAGGGCTGTAGGCCAGACAGCAGTAGCAGGAGTAGAAGGAGGAGGAGACTGCAGCCATGTCAGTTTGCTGTGAGCTGGACGCTGTGTGAAAACCAGCCATGGCCATGTCGCTGAGTGCCGACGATGAGGACTACGACTCAGACTCTGAGCAGGTTAGCACACTAAACCCCCTGCAGGGAAGCATAGCAAAGATGCCAGAGGAATGATAGTGTGAGACAGAGTGGCGTGCAGCATCACAGAGCAGTGAGGAAATGGAGCTACCTGAAGATAAATCCACAGATTTAGTGTACTTCCATGCTCGTTCGTTGCTTCTTTTTTTTTTTTTTGGCTTTTGTTGCAAGGTCTTAGTAATGGGTTTTTGTGTGCGTGCTTGTACATCTGGATGTGATTGAGAATGCATTGTTTACATACAACATCAGCATAGGTGTTGGTTGTCTCAAAGGAGAGCTTATAGACTGAGCAGAGGAAAGGGAATTTACATAACGAAGATGAGTCCTTTATGGTACAGTTGTCAAAGCATCCGATACATTGTACAATAAATAATGTTTGGCAGGAATATAAGTTTGTTCATGAGAAATCACTTCAAATTTGTGAAACTGTTCTGTATCAATGCTATGCTCGTGTCTTCAAATTTATAGTTTAAAAAAAAGACGTGATTTATACTCCAGAAAATATGGTATGTGCTGAAAATTAATTAATTAATATATTTTTAACTAGTTTGGGAAACCCTGTCACTTGTACTCTGAAAAATCATGCGTTTGTTAATAATTATAATAACTATTTATATAACAAAATAAACTCCTGTTATAATAATAAATGCCAGTAATAAAAAAGTACACTACATCAGTGCACAAAAATCACAAATTAAAGAGCTGATAATACAGAAAAAGGGTGCGACTTATATGCTTTTTTTTTTCTCTCATCAAGAGCCATTGTTTGGCAGGTGCGACTTGCACTCTGAAAAATATGGTGCTCAGCTTTTAATCACACCCCTTACATTAGGTCTGTGGCCAAAACACCAAATGAATAAGCCAGTTTCATTCTTTCTACAAGTGCGGTTCAACAGCTTTCCATGCCAGATGACATGGAACCGAGATGCTTTAACTTTAATTTGTCGACATATTCTGAACATCAGGTGCACATGTAAATTATTTAAAATTGCACAGCAAACTGAGTACTCTAACATAAGAAACAAACATGAGTTTACTAAATTAGGGATCTTCTCATTAATCCACACAAGCCTGTGAAATAATTTGACTAAAAACACCCGTGTTGTATTGTTTTAGCTTCTGCAAGAGAACAAAAAACTTGTTGATGTTGATATTTATCAGTCCACAGCTTACATTTTTATTAATTTCTTTTCTGAAAGATTCAGCCTAAAGATTGAAAATACAGTTTCCTACAGTTTTTTTTTTTTTTTTTTTCTCTCTCAACATGCCTTGCCTCACAAAACACATTGACTCATTAAGTAACAGGAAAGTCAGCTTTACAACAACTTTTACAAGTCATGTGGCATTAGTGTTAATTCTTCAGTAAGGTGTAGATAAATCAAGAAGTTTGTTCACCATAGTCAGAATAATGTCATAAAATGGTAGTTTGGTCTGTGTGTTAAAAAATGGAGTCAGTTGTCTGATTTTGTTCCTTTTTTGGCTGTTGATTGACAGTTTGTCAGCAGTTTATTTTATAAACTATGATTTGTTCCTTCAGCCTGTGCTTTCTTAGCACTGTCTTGAATATGCTGGGTTCATGTTTAGTTTATGCTCTGTAATTGATTCCCGCTGTGCTCCTCAGATGTTTTTGGTTTCTCCACTGCATGAGCTCCGAGGAGCCAAGAAATTACTAGATGGTGAACGGTTCCATGTACTGTCTTTATTATACCGCTACTGCTGACCACTGGCTTTTCCTAATTGAATTTGAAGATGTTTTTTTTTTTTTTTTTTTACTGCAGATACATCTAACAGTGATCAACTGCTAAAATGAATCCTTTTTGAAACGGAGGGTAGGAACTGAGGCTATTGTTAACCACTTCTGTTATGTTATTGAGTGTCTGTGGGATATTTGCTTTGATGATCATCCACTTATCAGACAGCAGGGGTTGGGAGAGGATTTAAGAGACAATATGGACAGCTTTCTGAAATCATTCTCTGTGTATTGTATTTGACCTGCACCTGTAGCTTAGAATACACACGTAATTGGACAGCAATTACGGTACGCTATTGTGTACACAGGCTTGTTTGATCACATGCTGTTTAAAGTGTACTGATAAAAGCAGTTTGACTTTGGCGCTGACCTGATGTCAAGTGTTTGCAGAACCTGGGTAAAGCTGGCTTACAGAGCAGGATGCTTTTCTTATGCTGTGAAATGAGACCACATACTGTAGTATGTGGTCTCATTTCACCACTCTTCTGGATCAGACATTCTGTCTTTAATCCTGATAAATACCCTCACTCCACTGCAGACTGTACCAACCCTGCCCCCAAAGATCTCATTCTTAATCCTGTTAAAGACGTATCTGGATGTAAATGTCAGTCTATTTTATGGCTGTTGTTGGAGTAAAATACTGTAATATGCCCAAGACTGAGCCTGCTATCTTTTTCAGTTTGAGTGTCTCATTACAGTTCTTATTGGTTACAAGTCTGTGTGTCATAGACCGTTCTGTTAGGGAATGGGATGTGGCTGTTGCTATGCTGATGCAAGGAAAATTCTGCACTGCCGATGTAACGAAAGAAATTAGATCTTCCTGTCCAGGAACTGCACACGTTTGCTTTCCTTCGTATTTTCGACTTTTAGCATATCTTTTCTCACATGGCATGGATTGGCAATATTGTGTAATTTTCCTGTTATAGATGCAAACTGAGGGATGATCAGCACAAAACAGCAATGATGGAGATCAAAGCCATCTCCATTACCCTGTTCCATTTAATAGCGCATGTTTAATGTGTTCTGTTGTAAATCAGCCCTGCACTCTCTTTACACAGAATAATGGCTCCTTGTGATCCATGTGTGAAGTGTAGCCATAAGTGCAGCTTCTCTTTGAAGTAGAACCATGCAAGCAAGTCAAAAGCTAAATTTGGAAGATGCCTCAAGGGACGCATCTTGATGTGTTTGTTTTCTCCTGTGTTCTGTGCTTTCACAGCCTCGCACAGTGCGTGCTTATGCACGACATGTTTTAATCACATTTGTGTTTCTCTCTATACATGACAGATACGTGCATATGTGGTTGCAGGTGCTGTTTCCTCTAGTTATATGACACAGGAGCTATTAACGTGAACTTAGGAATAATGACGAAGGTAGAAGGCAACTTTAACTGTGGCCACTGTAAAAGACTCCAGTTGAATTTGCATCAGATTTTGGTTCTGTTCAGCGCTCTACGATGTATGTTTACTTGTGACAATTATGATTTCCTCCATTCAGTGCTAACATGAGGTCACTGCCCACTGAGATGATTGGTTGGAACAAAAACATGTCGCCCCGGCTTTAAAAAAAGAAAACAAACAAAAAAAACACCCAACTTCTGATTACATTTTTAAAATAGGCTGGGGTGGTGGACAAGTGGTTAAGTGTGCTTGTTTCCAGCGCGGAAGGTTCCCTGTTCAAGGCCACCCCTGCCCATTCTCCATGTAATGTGGCGCTGCGTCAGGAACGGGATCCGGTGTAAAACTTGTGCCAAATCAACACGCAGATCCACCTTGGGTCTGCTGTGGTCACCCCAAGTGAAACAAGGGAGAAGCTGAAGGGACTTCCTTTTATTACAGTTTAAAAATAATTATCAATATGTTGGGGCAGTATGAAACTTCATTAAAAATTTGAAAATAAAAGATGTTTTTGTTTATTTTTCGAGATTTCTCACAGACCACCTACAGTATCTTCATGGCCTACCAGGGGGCTGTGGTCCACACTTTGGGAATCACAACTCTGTAGTTTCCCCATATACCTCAACATTTTAAAAATAAAAATTCTAAAGTAGTGTAGTGTAATTCTGCTTGTGCTGCCATTTCAAAGTTAGTTTATGTATGTATTCCTTGTGCGTGGTAGTGTTGCTACTTTACAAGTTTTTTGTAGTATGCTGTTTTTTTTAGAATATATTATTCTACTACTTCTGTTTGTTTTGTACATGGTTTCCCTCCTCTGATCATTTTGCTTGTTAGAAGGCTTTTTGGGGACTTTGTTCTTGTCTAAATTTAGAGTTGCAATGTCGAAGGTGTTTCCATGAAACCATCTGGCATAAAGTTATGATTTTGGGTTATTTGCTATTATATAAAGATGCTGTTGGCTTAAAAAGATGCAGACTTTGCTCTCTACCTTTGATGTAGTTGACAGGAATTTCCTTGCTCTCTTGTGTAAGTATTTCTTGGATTATTGCGTTATTTACTTGACAATGTATCCTCTTCATCTTTTTTAGCCACGGCATCCCAACCGGCCCAAACCTAAAATGGCAGCATCTCCTGCATCGACAGTCAAGCTGTCAGCCAGTCGTGGAACATCTGGAGCCAGGAGGAGGAGGACACGCTGTCGGAAGTGTGAAGCATGCCTGCGGACAGAATGTGGAGAGTGTCACTTTTGCAAAGACATGAAGAAGTTTGGTGGACCGGGCCGTATGAAACAATCATGCATTATGAGGCAGTGCATTGCAGTAAGTTGATTGGTCGTAGTTCATTTCACAGTGTTGTTTAGTGTTGCCAGTTACATGTGGTTGATGGTTATATTTTACTTCCAAATGCCTCAAAACTGAGAACAATTCACATCAGCAGCTTGAAAAAGCACTTTTTTTTTTAAAGAAATGTGCTGGCTTTACAAAATTATCTTGGATAAGGTTTTTATTGGGGGTATTGTATTTTTTGGGTAGGCCATTAGTGAATGCTAGGGTGTTGCTCAATGCGTTTGCTAGACTATGTGGTTGCTATGATACTCTAACTAGGCTGGTTGTTCTGGTGCTCAGTATTGTTTACACATAGTGTCCTTGTGGTTGCAAGGTGCTTGCCCATGCAGATGTTCTCAGCTCTGGTCCTCCATCTGTCCCTGCTCAGCCCATACTTGATTGGCTAAGCCTGGTGTCAGCCAGTGCTTGACTAATTAGTTGAAGGTGGAGGAGGGAGCATTGACAAATGTACAGATCAGTGTTCTCTGAGAACACCAGCATTGAGAACCACTGCCCTAATTTGTTCCAGACAGTTGCGTAGGTGGTACTAGTTTTTAGCTAGTGTGTTTAAGGTGGTTGCTGGGGTGATTGAAAGTGTGTACTGGAAAATATTTCTGGTATTTCTGATTAGTCAGTTTGCAAAAATGTGCACACAGATTTCGCAGTGCAATATTTTCTTACAATATATCTTACAATGTCTGAATTAGTCATGTTTTTAAAACCTAATATTAAATCAGTCATATTAGAATCAGTAATGGAAACAACAGTAAAATACTTTCTGAAACAATGATTGCATACTCTAAGTAATATTAAACTTAACCACTGCAGGATGAATGTAACATTAAAACTATAGAACAATGTTTTCTGGGAATGTCTGTGTTTTTACTCTCATTTCATAGACCTGAGTTAATTTTTGCTGTGAAAATGAGAGGGTTGTATTTACTATCCAACACTTAATTGAAACGGATGCACTATGTGTAATTTCACTTAAAAATAAAATGTTAATATTAAAATTCCTTTATCTTCTCTGATCCTCCCTGCATCAGGTGATTGCGAATAAACTCAGGACATAAATCAAGAGTTAATCAGAGGCTATTTGTGTAACACTCCTCCCTTCTGAGAAAAGCAGTGCCACAAACCTTTTATTTCCTTTAATTTAGAAACGATGCAAAGGAACATTCTTGTCATTTCATGTTGTAAGCTTGTATTGCCTCAGTCGTACTTCCTAATTTGTACTGTCTTTGTAGTAATCTCATACTGTAGGTAATGCTGATACAAACAGGAGTGTTTCCAGAATGTTCACTGCATTGTGGTTACAGTTAGAGACTGGATTTGAGTGGCTTTGAATAATTCAGCACCACGGAGAGAGAAAGAGAGAGACTAGAAATCTGTCTCAGTCTGCACACCTGTTCAACACTTTTCATATATTTCAGAACACCATTCACAAAATTAGGTGGAACTGCTGCTCCAGTTGGTTAAATTGCAGGAGTTTTTTTTCCTCAACGAGCATCCTCATTTGATGTTGCAACCTTATTTTCTATATTTTCTTCTTCAGCCTGTCCTGCCCCATACAGCAGTGTGTCTTGTCTGTGGAGAAGCAGGGAAGGAGGACACAGTAGAGGATGAGGAAGAGAAGTTCAACCTTATGCTCATGGAGTGCTCCATCTGCAATGAGATTGTTCATCCTAACTGTCTTAAAGTAAACAACTAAATAGTGATAGATTTTATTTATTTTTGCAGACAATCTAACATTTCTCAGTGTCTTTTTGAGAAACACAGTTTCCTCTCATAGTTGAACCATCTATTTGGTCCTTTGTTCAGGTGAAAGATTCAACTGGAGTAGTCAATGATGAATTGCCAAACTGCTGGGAGTGCCCAAAGTGCAACCACGCTGGGAAAACAGGGAAAGTAAGCATCTGCTTGGACGTTATTCTGTATGCAGTTTGTGTAAAACTTGAAAAGATTCAACAGTTCAGCATTTCTCAGAATCTAATATTCAGAGGAATAAAGTTGTGTTTTCTTTTTCTAACCTTTTGGCCTCAAAGCAAAAAAGAGGGCCAGGTTTTAAGTATGCGTCAAACCTTCCTGGCTCACTTTTAAAAGAACCACGGTTAAACCGGGAAGCAAAAGAAGAGCCCGACCCGCCTTTAATGACTACGGCAACTGTTACCGCTTTGAGCGCCACATCGGCTGTGAAGAGAAAAGCCGAACGCGAGGAGAACCCTAAGAGAAAAGATGAAGAGCCTCCAAAGAAACGCCTCCCTTTGCTGTCTCTAGATGGCGCACCACGACCAAGGGTAGAAGACAACCCATTGAGGAAAAAGAGGAAGCTTTTTGACACCAATGATGAACCTGTCATTGTTAAAAAGAAGGTAAGTCCATCAGCAAATTTCCTGACAACAGTGGACTCACAAAAACTATTTTTAAGTACTGTATTGATCATTTTTGAGCCCAAAATGTAAAAGTATCATGCATGATAATTTACTTCTTTTCTGTCCCAGTGGTTCCCACTTTTCCTGAAGCTCCTATACTTAAGGCTGTGCACCACCCTCCCCCCAGCCCACATGCACACAAACACAAGCATGCATGCATGCCTGTATGCATGCACACTCCAAAAGAATAAAGTGATTTATTTATTTATTGTGGCAGAAATTAACAGATGTATAACTTTAATCACAGTATGCTCCCCCTTTTGTCTTTGGTTCATCCAAAGGGGGAAAAAAGATCTTTTTAATTCATTTTGATTGCCCAGTAAGTGTGTTAATATGAGTTGAGTGAACGTGGGCATTTGTAATTTTGATACTCTCAGAACAACCAAAATCTCGATCTCCACTAAGGGGGGGGGAAGGTGGATGACTCGGCCCCCATGTTGTAAACCGAGATTCTACAATCTCTGGCAAGCCTCTATAGCAGCACTGAATGTAACACACATACCTCACTGACAAAATGCCTTATGGAACATAAGGCTTTCAACTGAGATAAAAGCTAAAATAAATACCTCAGGAAAAAAGATTGTTTCAGGTATTAGCAAGTTGAATTTAATGTTGTGAGTGAATGAACTTAAGATAATGCCACCAGAAAGCTTAGGAAACTATGTTTTTATCATCTTCAGTTTTTTGGTTTGTAAAATGATTTGCAGTAATGCATCATGCTTTTAAATTTTGGGCTGAAACATCAGAATGACTGCACTGTGGAAAAAAAAAAATCCCCAAAATTCCGTTGTTTTTATGTCAAAAAAATAAACTATGGTTGCCAGAATAATTCTGTTAAAAAAAATAGTAAAAAATATGTAAATATCTTTACAGAAAATACTGTAAATTCTATTGTATGAAACCATTGTAATTTGCAAAAATAAATAAATGAATAAAACAAAAATGGGCTTTGGTAGCCTTTAACTATGGATATTCTGTATGAGAAGCAAGCACGCTAACTACAGTGCATCTGGAAAGTGTTCACAATGCTTCACTTTTTCCACATTATGTTACAGCCTTATTCCAAAATGTAGTAAATTCATTTTTCCCTAAAAATTCTACTCACAACACCCCATAATGACAATATGAAAAAAGTTTTTTTTTTTTTTTTTTGCAATTTTTTTAAAAAAAAAAAAAAAAATACACTTTCCCTAATTTTTCACCGTGTTGGCA
>CABFOU010236719.1:0-10871 GCA_900660325.1 Opsanus beta
ACCTTATCGTCAAATTTCGTGTGAAACTGTAGCGGTAGCCCGTTTGGCCGCGGTGTCTGGTTATTTCTTATCTTTAGGTTTTCTGCTATTGGTGAACTCTTTTGGTATTATTATATTCTGTGTGCATTCAGTTGTTTCATTGTTTAAGTTTTATTTTGTGCATATGTTTATTCAGTTAACTCTTGGTATTATTATATTCTGTGTGCATTCAGTTGTTTCATTGTTTACGTTTTATTTTGTGCATATGTTCATTCAGTTATATTTTCTGTATTGAGTTATCTGTCTGTGTCTTGGTGGTCTGGTCCCTCTTGTCCCTTCCTTGCTTCCTCCCCTGCCAGCACTGTCTGTCTTTCTGTTACACTCCTTTAGTTGTTTGAATCCCACATCACCTTTTGTGTTACTTAACAGTTTTTGTGTTCTGATCACCTTCCTATTTTCTTATGTTAGTTCTCCCATTTTTTTTGCACCAGATTAATTCCTGAGTTTCTATTTTCTCCTGTTAAGTTATGGTTAATTAGTGTAGTTTATTTTCCCTCTCACCTGTGGTTCCTTTTATGGTCTTGATTATTCTTACTGGGTTTGTCTGTTCAGTTTGGTCACCTCTCACTTGAGTCTGTAGTTCCTCCTCATTTGTCACCACCTGTAATCAATTTCATCTTCTTTATTTTAACACTTCCTGGTTTGTCTGTCAGTGCTGGCTCATTGCTGAACATTCCCTGTGTTTGCTCCTCGCTGTGGTTCCTTAGTCTTCCTTCGTGTGAGTAACTTTTCTTCGTGTCGTGTTGTATTGTAGTCAATGTTTCTCTTTTTGCCAGTAGTTAATGACGCCACTTTACAGCCGCTGAGGTTGCATTTTGCTGCACTGTTTGGGATTTTTTGGAACTGCGTTTCTTCACCTGTGCACTTTGGAACATTTATGTCACAATAAACCCACTGTGATTGATATAACTCCTGGTCTTTTCACTGCTCTGCATATCGGGGTTTGAACCGGCTTTGCTTAGATATCATAACAGAATGAGCCAGCCAAGTACTAACCCTGCAGGCAGCACGCCCAGTTTAGTGACATTCAGGACTTTTTGTGAACAATTTAGACTTTGCTTCAATTCCTTCCAGTGCTGTTACACTCCCAGTAAAGACAAGAGTTTCTAAACTAAACCTGGGATTTATTAGATGCTAATGGGTGGGCTTTTGATTTCTTCCCTGAACTGTTTTCGTTAGAGGGTCTGTTTGACCATAAGCGGTTCTCTGAATGGGCTGGGGAACCGGAACATTATTTTTGGTCACATATGTATGAACATGCCATTGTGGATGGCGATAGACAGCATTTCAGTACCTTCTACCCGGGTACTCAACCATTTTCCAAAGGGGCCCTATCTGCTAAATTGGATCGTGAGGTACTTAGAACAATCTTTTCCAATTTGACCCATTTGTTTGATTGCTTCCACCACGCAAACACCCCTTAGAGATATGACTTTTTAGATCAAGCCTGTGACTTTGTGGAGGGCAATTCCTGGATTTTTGATTATTTTCCTGCTTTGTATAACTTGGATGATCTGTTTGAGGCAGACAAACTCCGGCTGTGTTCAGAGGAGGCCGCAGATCTCCAACCTCCTCCTCCATCAGAGGTGGCAACTCCGGTAATATTTTAAACCTTCTTCAGTCTGGCAACTCCAGTAACTCCACAACTAACTGAGACTTTGTGTTCCAGCTCAGGAGGGGTCGCAGAGCGTCCTGCTCCTGATTTTCTTCAACCCAGTACCGTGGAAAGGCCTGGAGTTCGGGCCATGGAGGAGGCGCCCCCTGAGGGACCAGTTCCCGCTGTCCTAACTGATTCGGCTGGCTCCCAGTCCGTAGGTGTCTGTGCACCTATGGGGCCGTCCGCCTCTGGGCTTGAGGACTCTGGGAACCCTGATGAACCACGATCGGCCGCGTTAGCTGATGTCGTCGAGGAGTCATCAGCCTCCCGGCCCAGACAGTGGATCGCCCTGGCCCCGGTGGCCATGCTTCTGGCCTTCCTGTGGTCCCCAGTGGTTGGATCATCGCTTGTCTGCAGTGACACTGGATGCCTGTAAAGCCGTCCGGCCATCTACCCGCAGTCAGGACGGATTCCCAGCAGGCCGTTCCGGAATCTCTCTCCTGTCCTGTTGGTGAGGCTCCTCTTGGTTCCGGGGTGGGTGGGGCTTTCTGTAATCCAGTTTGTCTTGCAGTGTGCCGTCTGGCTGTCCACTCGGGGTAGAGGTCCTACGCAGCCAGTCGGCAGGCTCCACAAATGACTCCGGCTTCATCTTGGCCGTGGTTCGCTCAGCACAACGTCCGTCTTCGCCGAGGGCCCTGGAGGGTGGCTCGTCACCACGCCTGTCTCCGCCGTGGGCCCTGGAGGGTCGCTCGTCACCATGCCTGTCTCCGCCGTGGGCCCTGGAGGGTCGCTCGTCACCACGCCTGTCTCCGCCGTGGACCCTGGAGGGCCGCTCGGCACAACGTCTGTCTGTCTCCACCGGGGACCCTGGAGGGCGGCATGGTTCCAGCCTAGTCTCTACCGTGGACCCTGGAAGGCCACACGGTCGCCCTCCTGACTCTGCTTTGGGCTCCAGCCGGCCGCACGGCCGTCCGCATGACTCCGCCCTGAACTTCTGGCGGCCTCATGGTCACCGACCAGACTTCGCCAGGATCTTCAGACTGCTGCCTTATCGGCTACTAACATTGACTTCGGGCTCGGACTGCTTGCGGAACCAGCCTGGGTCTGTGGACTCTGGTTTTTGCTGGCCGTTGGGTCATAATGTCTGTTCTGTTGGTTTTGCTGCTATTTGTTTTGGTTGTCCTGGGTGGGTTGATGCTGTAGTCAATTTCATCTTCTTTACTTTAACACTTCCCTCGTGTAAGTAACTATTCTTTGTGTTGTTTTGTAGTTTGTTTCTCTTTTTGCCAGTAGTTAATGACGTCACTTTTCAGCTGCTGTGGTTGCTTTTTGCTGCACTGTGTTTGGGATTTTTTGGAACCTCGTTTCTTCACCTGTGCACTTTGGAACATTTGTGTCACAATAAACCCACTGTGATTGATATAACTCCTGGTCTTTTTGCTGCTCTGCATATCGGGGTTTGAACCAACTTTGCTTAGATATCATAACAGAAACTAGGTTTCCTCTACAGAAACAAGTCATGTTTTTCTTTAGGAGCTTGGAAGCTCCTAATAACTGCTACCTTCTTGCCTATACTGGACTACAGCGATGTTGTCTATAGGTGTGCTTCAACCAGTTGTCTACAGTCCTTGACCCCACTGTATCACTGTGCCTTGAGATTCATCACTGGTTGTAGCCGCCTCACCCACTACTGTGAGTTGTATGCTAATACTGGCATGCCCTCTTTGAATGTAAGGCGACACACATTGGATGACTCTGGTTTACAAGACTCTTACTGGGCTAGTTCCAACTTATTTATCCAGTTTACTTTGAAGATCTGAAAGCCGTTATGCTTTGCGCTCGAATGACATGTGCTTTTGTGTACCTTGTGTGCGTATGGAAATGGGAAAGAAAGCATTTAGTTTTTCTGCTCCCTCTGATTGGAATGTCCTCCAATGTGAACTGAAAGTGTCTGGGTTGATTTCTTTGAATGCCTTCCACTCTATTTTAAGAGACTGCAAACTGAATTCTTTTGCACAGTGCCCATATTTCTAATGCTACTATGACCAAGCTGATTGTTTTATCTGTTTATTCCTTGTATTTTATTTGTTTTTAACATTCTCCAGATGCTAACTTGTTTATGATGTGTGCTGCTGCCTTTCTTGGCCAGGTCACCCTTGTAAAAGAGGTTTTGATCTCAATGGGCTCTTTATCTAGTTAAATAAAGGTTGTTATTAAATTTGTCCCACTAAAGTTCAAGATTGACAGAAAAATTGGTGATCATTGTGCTTTCTCATGTCGATACAATGGTGGTCATGAAGACTGTTTTTTCTACTGAGCAATATGGAGAATATTAATGACATGATGAAGGGCACATTGTCTGCACACAAACCAAATGCAGGTGGTACATTTTAAGTGTTATATAATGTATTTTGTTGCAAACAGATCACTAAAACACTATATGACAAAAATAAATTAACTGAATTGAAACATGAACCAATCATCTTGTTTGTTCTGCACTTGTCAGTCTCTTTGGATACAAGTGTCTGATAAATGAGTAACTGTAAATGTAATTGACACTGTGGCATTCTTCAATCAACATTCATTTTAAAAATCAGTTATTTACACACCCTTAATGTCCCTTTTTTTCAATGGCAGGATCACTAGAGACAGAAAAGAAAATCCTGATAATTTTGAGTGGCTTTATTCGTTGGTTTTATCTGAAGCATCTTACAATGAAATCTGAGTAATGGGCAGCACCAGTAGTTTTGTACCTCACAATTAATTTTTTACCTTGACCTCCAAATTGACCTTGATTTGGGACATAAAGATATGTGATTTTGAGGAATAGGGGTTATATTTTGTAATGTAGCTCTTCCAAGGCTGCAAGCAACATCACAATGATCTGAATATTACAGTTCTATGGCCGCTGGGTTTTTTAAGATTCAAGTCATAAAAATAATTTTCTTTGGCACCACTATAATTTTATTCCTTAGCTTTTAAATAAGGGATTCTTAATATGATATTGCTATATGATCAAAATTCACGCTGTCTGGAAAGAATTAAAAATTTCTGCCCCTGAAGGGGAGAATTTCAAGCGATGAGATGCAATGTCTTACAATTGGGAGTGATGTAACAGATCACGTGGGAGCTTCCCCCGATCTGCATGAGGGATGCTGGGAAGGACACGGCGACTGCCATTCTGAGTAAAGAAAGGCAGCATGATGTCAGCTGGCTGCTTGCTCCAACAAAATAAACCAAGATGGCGGAGAATGCTCCAAAACAACTTATTTCTGTATAAATCTGTTTCTCATATATTTTGTAAAAGTTAGCGAGAAATAAACATTTCTCAATTGAAAAATGCTGTTTTTGAAACCAGATAACACCTCTGAAGTAATTTACAAGGCATACTGCGGATGTTAGCATGCACGCCCTGGGAACGCGCATCAAGCATGTGGGTCAGGTCACAGGTAAAGCCTGCCTCACAAGTCAGTGGTGGACACTTATGGTCACAGGGAGTGACAGGTCACAGCCATGCCTCAGGTATCTGGAGGAAAGTTTGTGAAAGAGTACGGATGTCATACTTGCCATGTACAGGCTGCATGGCTGTCATGCACGAGGCGTGGGGAATATTACGCTGTCAGCCACTGCGAATCATATGTCTGACGCACGTGATCAGTGGGTGTTTAGTGCTTGTGGAATGGGTATGACTTGCAAATTACCACCTCTGTAAACCAGGAGTACGTTCCGCCCCTGTGACACAGGCAGTCTGCACGAGACAATCACTCCTGACAAGAGTGTGACACAAGCCAGGAGTGCGTATAAAAGGAGGCTCACCGCCTCTGCCACCTCACGCTCCAACGTCTGTGTCCCTGTATTAGCACAGCCAATATTGTGTTGGGCCTCTCCTCCGCTCCTATCATCTGCCTGTGGAAGTCCAACACCCTCAGACATTGCAGAGGTATGCTGACAGCCATCGGCGCCTAAGAGCCGTAAGGCAGGATGCACTGCATACATTTGTTTCACAGCTTTATTCATGAAAATCATTCAATATTGTGACAATAAAACGTGACACATCCTGTGGACACGAGCCTTGAGGCTGCGCTGCTGTCCATGGTGCTGAAAGAGTAAAAACACCCACTGTAGGTCTGTGCTGCATTATAGTCCAGTGCTCCGGCACCCAACACCACGAAGGTCACATCTGATCACATCATTTCTCCTTCTTATATTAAAACCTGTGCCTCAGATTATTTGGGAGGGGGTTCTGGTGTGTACTTTGGAATATAATCCTAGTGGTGTCTTCTTCTTCCCTTCCCCAATGCTACACACTACACGAGCTCCCCAATATATATATACCTGGAGTCTTGCCAGCGCACGCAACACATAGGGGTGGAAAGTGAGATGCACTGTCTTGTGGGCCACATAAATAGCAAGTGTGGAGTACTTGTGTAGTACTTCTGAGGCACTGCACCCATGCAATGACCGTGCGTCTTACTGTCATCACACGGCCAGTACTAGTCATGCTCATCACACGGCCAGTACTAGTCATGCTCCTGACTTGGTTGAGGTGTACAACAGCAGTATGGGCCCCATGTGTGCTGTATGCGTACTTGAGCTTTTGCAAGACCCGTAGAATTTGCATGCACTGCTGTGATGGTCTCCACATTCAACCTGCGACTTTCCACAGCACTGAACACATGCACGTGATGTGCTCAAAACTTCATGCATTGTTGTCTTGGGAACCGGTCTGGCTCCTTTTTGTTGTTTGCCCCTCCTTCCTGTGCTTTCTCTGCCGGTGGAGCTGATCGTCATCTACACCTGTGGTTGCGGAACACCTGCATCAATCAGCGGCATCCTACATAAGCCTGAACAGGAGAACAGGAGGACGTCGCCAGATCTTTCCATCATCGGAAGTGGTAAAACTGGCCTCAAGTGTAGTCATACCTAACCTTCTTGCTCTTTCTCTGTGTTTTTACCCTGTTTGGATTTGTTTGATTATTCTCATTTTGTGTTATTGTCTTTTTGTGCAGTCCGCAGCCACCACCAGCTCCACTTGCCCACCTGGCTTCCCGCACCTGCAGCCCATCCTCCGGTGTCTTCACCTCCTGGTCTCCACCCCATCACATCATCAGCACAATTACAATAAACTGTTATTTATCATTTCCTGCCTCATTGCAATTGAGTCCATTTCACTTCCCGACCCCTTACGCAACACGCATGCTCACACGTTTCCTGTAAGAAGGAAAATTCCCCACAGGTAAATATGTTCTCTTCTTTAAAAGGAGTTGTAATTTTGCAACACTTTACAAAAATAAACCTACATTATAATGCTAGGCTAAATTTTGTCAGCTTTGTGAAATTTGAAAGGCCGTATAGCCTTGGTCAATGTCTGAGGCTCTGTAGATTTGCATCTGATGTTTCATTTTTGGACTTTACCCTCAAATTACCTTAATTACAAAAAAAAAAAAAAAAGAACATGTCAACCCAAAACTAAAACTAAAAACTAAAACTAAAGTAATTGCCCTTGTGGAGGAAAGATGGCAGCCATTTTTGGTTTAGGTTTTTTCCTCTCAAATTAGTGGCGTGAGCATTGTCATCTCTCTGGGCCTGCTTGTTATTGATTTTTCATTTATCCCCTACCAATTTTAAACTTTTCATAACATAATGCATGCTGTGTTTGTTCAGTATTATTTTAATGAACTGAGAGAAAATTATATACAAGAAAACCCACATCTCAATCAATATGTTCTCATTATCCAAAGTTACTACATGAGGATTTCATAACAAAACAATTAGGAATAAACAGATTTAGTGCCAGAAACAAACTCCTGGAGAGATGTGGATTTCAATCAATGAGGCTGCGTTAAATTCAGTTATATTCCTTTCAGCATAGACAGCAGCTTGTGGCTGCTGAGAGTGAGCAGAGGGAAGAAAACACACCTGGGTCAACTGCAGCACTTGCCAAAGGGAGCTAGTGTAATGGTGTTTGACTCAGGGAGTTGATCAAAGCTTGGCTGCAGAGCAGTGTGCCCCTGCAGTAGTCTGTTCCTCGACTTGCCTCTTGTTCATCTTGGCAGTGAAGCAGAATTTTCTGCTCAGGGCTGAATAGAGAAGACAAGAAAAGCTGCAGGGGTTCTTTTACTTTGGACCCTGAGTGCAATGTCAGTATATCTGGCTGCACTTTTACATATCAGCTGTTGATGAGGAAGGTATTTTTTTTTGAGAGAGAGAGAGAGAGAGAGAGAGAGAGAGAGAGCAAATGTTGCAGAGGTGTATCATTCAACAGTTGAGTTAAAGTTTGGTGTTTTAGATTGAGATCCAGTTGACTTGAGTTTTTGAAACTATGACTTTTCAGACCCTCCTTGATGTCATCCGTTAACAGCACTGCTAAAATTGTAATTCACATTCAATGCTATATAAATTCTTCAATTTAATACATTTGGTATACCTCTATATCTGAGACAAATAAATATGATATGCACAGTAGACAACCTGACTAAACATACACACTTTTTAAATTATCATTTTATTTCCACGTATATACTTGCATTGTGAAGGAACATCAGTTATGACATTTTTGGCCATGTGGCATGCAGGTGCCTCATGTTGAGGACCCCAGCAACTGGAGAAGGCCAAGAGGTTGCCCATTTTGCCTCTGTCTGCTGCAAATAGAGGGTTACTTTTCAGAGGTAATGATGGATCAGCTGTCTGCCTCGGTGGTTGTCATTCAGAACCTAAGGTGGTTCCGTAGTTTGTGGCGGAGGCAGCAACATGCAGCACTGGCGCATGCTTCCAGACCCGAACGTGAAAAAGTTAACCAACACCTACAGTATGTTGCCAGTTTCCATCAAGGGCCTGATTTACGAAGACACATTCACACACCGATGCCAGGGTGCTGCCATGCAAGGTGCTCACTACACACCAGGAGCAACTTGGGGATTAAGAACCTTGCCCAAGGCCCCTTAGTGATTTTCCGGTCAGGCTGGGGTTTGAACCGAGGATCCTCTGGCCTCAAGCCCAACACTTAACCACTAGACCATCACCTCCCGCCATCACGCCATTCTGTTGATGGAACACAGAGAACTGTCTGCACAGCTGTCTGTGTGCATCCATCTGTCTCATGGGTCTGTGTGAATTGATCATGGCTGATGTGATCTGTTCTGTGTGTGTAAAGCATGCAGACAACAGGTATGTATGTCCAGCTGTCTTCCTGTGTGTGTTTTACTGGTAGAATACAGCATCATTATTCACCTGTCTGCGTAAATACTGTGGATGGAGCAATATTGAATAGACTGAAATAGGAGTTTTTTTTTTTTTTGTTTGTTTGCTTGTTTTCTCTGGAATACACTGGCGTCCTGTCCAGGGTGTACCCCGCCTCTCGCCCTGTGGCTGCAGGGATAAGCTTGAGCCCCCTGTGAACCTTAACTGGAGTAGCAGGTATAGAAAATGAAGGAATGAATGAATGTTTTCTTTGTTTGTTGTAATAGCCAGCACATGAGCATGTTCACGCGCTGTGCATCATTTGCAGACAGCCATGATGTCACACACAAACCCTAATAAGTGTGACTGTGTTACACATAGTTTTTTATTCTTCAAGAAACAAGCACAAAGTAAACCATTAACTCTTAAAAAAAAAAGCCTGTTAATTGCATTGAATGTTTTAATTTATTATTATTATTATTTTCTGTAAGAGGAAGCAGCAGCATTTCATGCCGCAGTCACACGGCAACACGGCGATAGCTGGATGAAGGATGAAAAGTCAAAAAGTCATAAATCGTTGAGAAAAGGTGGACAAAAGATGATGAACAAAAGATGATGTTGAACGAAAGGAATGAAACAAAACTGAAACTAACGAAAGAAAAACAAAGCAAACGTCGACCTCACCGCTTTGAACGAAATCAAAATGAAACATTCACGATCACGTGACCGAAAGCGGGTATAAAACCAAACTGTCTCTGCCGCTGGATTCATGGCCTCGTCCACCATCTCCATTGCTGTCCCCTTCGCCACCGCTGCCGCCACCGGCATCTGACCGCCTCGCTGATCTGGACAGGGGGTGTGGCCCTGCTCTCCCAGCAGGCTGAGCAAAGCTGGAGCCTTTTATGTGTTCTGATCAGTATTTGTTGTGAACATAACTGGTTTTATGATCATCCCCCTCCCCACATCCTGGTAGGGGACAGCCATGAGCCGAATCATGTGACTGCCTCGCTGATCTGGACAGGGGGCGTGTCACTGCCCACTGGACCTCTGAACTTCCACAGGCTGCAGCAGAGCAGCTCAGAGCGCTTTGACAGCTCCCACCGTTAGCTCACAAAAGCAGTCTCCCCTGAGGCTGACGGAGACTGAGTGGATGCAAAGTGTGGTCGATGGCAGAGACGGGGTAGAGAAATAGAAGTGAATTGATGAACTTCTCAGTCACTCGCTCTGCATCAACAGTGCCATGCCCCATGTCCAGGGGCCTCATGTATGAAGACTTGCATGGATTTCCTACTAAAACATGGCATACGCTGAAACCCAGAAACTGCCCTAAGAACAAAAAAAATCCAGAGTTATCAATGTGTGCGTACGCATGGAATCACGCACGTTCCTCTCGTACATCCCAACCAACGTGGAATGGAGCACAAGCTCCTCCCTCTCCACGCCTCCATCTGAATATGCAAATTTATTCTAATCATTTGTTTGTGTCATGCTGACAGTACCATAAGTGTGTGGTGTCGTGGGTTCCATGAAATCCTCCATTGTCTGTGTGTTAAAGCACTTGTAAAGGCAGAGTACCAAAATGGCAGGAGCTGTGGCTCGTTTTTCATCCCCCCACGCCGCAGCCCACTGCAATGCGTAAGTAAAAAACAAATGAGCACGTATGTGTGGCTATATGAACTTTGAGGCTCAGACCAGCGCACACACTGAAATAAAAAAAAAAAAGGTCAGATGGAGGATTTCAAAGGAGGGGACAGAGTGGAGGAAGTCATCCCCTTTGGCAAAAAAGTGACGGCCATGAAGGTGACACGGATCATCCCATGATGAACTCATAAATGTTGTCATTATACTGGTCGTACAATAGGCTGCTCACAATACACATAGCTGTGAAGGTTCACGGGTGAAGTTTCACCCGCGGTGAAGTTTCATCAGCTGGGGTGGCTTCACCGGGGCAGCTGGCCCCAGCACCTTCATGCCAGCTGCTGACGTCCGCCCGGCTGGCTGTGTCCCGATTGCCCCCTCCACTACTGTCCGAGTGTGGGAATGGAGTTCATTGTAC
>CABFOU010237090.1:0-10767 GCA_900660325.1 Opsanus beta
GTGACTGCATGCTTTATTTTCACAAATGAGGAAAATTTAATCTGCCACAAAAACTTTGAAAAATAATGAAAACCTGCTGCATATCTAATATTTTTATACAAGTAAGACAAAAGCGTAACCATATTTTATCTTTAAATATACATTATTACTACCATATAGTATCCACCAATTTATGCAGATGAGTACAAAATTATTAGCCCCCCATGATGTTTTCTTCAAAATTTTCCCACGTAACTTTTTAACAGAGCAAGGAATTTTCAACACAACATTTCTAAACATCCTAGTTTTGTTTTGGATGCTTACATTATTTGCACACAGAAACAAAATTATTTCACAAAAACCAAAAACAACCAGGGTCAAAATTATTAGCCCCCTTAAGAATTGCTGAACCATGGCACAAACCACTGTTGTGCAATGATGTACTTTAACTTTGTAATGCTCAAAGCTTGTAAAATCAACATAAAACTGAGGGTTAACTTCCAGTGTACACACATTATAAAAAACTTCAGTAAGGATTTGAGCTGTCACTTGAAAAAGCATCATGCCAAAAACAAAAGAAATCAGTTTAGACTTGAGAAAAAGAAATGTTGATGCTCACAAAGCAGGAGAAGGAGTTACCACAGTGTTTCCAAGTGTCAAGAACTGGAGTGAGAAGAATCATCAAGAAATTCAAAGAGAGCCACGCAGTACAGATCAAGCCTGGCAGAGGTAGGAAGGGAAAGATTTCAAAGACTCTGGAAATAAAACTAGTGAGAGATGTGTCTAAAAACCCCAGAACAACTGCCAGGACACAAGTGAATGACTTCGCCAAGTCAGGAATTGTAGTCTCAAAGAAGACAATCACTACAGCCCTGGACAGGAATGGACTGTGACGTTGCACACCAAGAAAAACTTCACTTCTGCACAAGAGACACCTTCAAGCCAGACTGGAGTATGCCAAGGACAACCTGGCGAAAGACTGTTCCAACTGGAGTTTGTCCTTTGGTCAGATGAGACAAAACGAGAGCTCTTTGGCCATCAAGATGTTGCTTATGTTTGGAGAGGGAAGGGAGATGTGTATAACCCAAAGAACACTGTCCCCACAGTGAAACACAACAATGGGAGTATTATACTTTGGGGATGTTTCAGTACATCTGGAACTGGGAATCTTCTCAAGATGGAAGGAATCGTGAAGAAAGAAGAATATATCAACAAACCTCAAGCAGTCAGCAGCAAAACTGGGTCTGGGTAACTGCTTTCTCTTCCAACATGACAATGACCCAAAACATACATAGCTCGTGGTGAAAAACTACCTCCAGAAGACCGAAGTGAACATTATTGACTGGTCTGCACAAAGCCCTGACTTGAATCCCATTTAAAATCTGTGGGGTGAACTGAAGACCAAGGTCCATGCCAGAAGACCATCAAATCTGGAGGAGCTCAAGAGATTTGCCAAAGAATGGGCTGGAATTCCTTGGGAGACATGTCTGTGACTTGTTGAAAACTACAACATACTACAGGCTGTTATCCAGCAAAAAGGGCACACAATTGACTATTATCATCAGGGGGGCTAATAATTTTGACCCTGGTAGTTTTTGGTTTTTGTCCTCATCTGTATGTCAGGTTTTTTGTTGTTGTATGATCATTCAGAACTGTCTTTGTGTTGTCACGTACTGGGCAGTATGCCTACAAAACAAATCAAGTTTGTGTGTGTTTTTCCATTGTCCCATAGATGAAGCGGGATTTTTTTTAAAAAAAATCCATAGTCCAATACTTGTTTTTATTATTTTTTTCTTTTAAATTATGTTATTTATTTGTTTATTCATTTTTGCCCAAATATTGCACAATTTTCAACTGTTATACAGAGGACCCAACTGCACCCAGCAAAATCCAGTTTTATTCTGACGCAGAAAGTGATCTTGGTTTCAAAAAGGTTGGTGACCACTGGCCTACGGCATTGACCGATCATTTACCTGAGCGGATGTGTTCCTCGGTGCAGCAGGTGAATGGTCAACAGCAAACACCCGGAAGCTGTAAGATGCCCATTTCTCGCGATCAAGAGGTGCTGTCGTGGTGATACGACCGGTGCTCTGATCCACAGTGAACGCTCCGTGTGCCTCTCGGCTGAGGAAGTACAAAACCTTCCCGTTCTGATCATCGTCAGCATCTGTGGCGGTCACCTGGAAGGAAACTCATGATAAGGATTAAATGTAAAGACATTTATTGTACGGTAAGTGATCATCTCCATTTACATTCCTGCTGACCTGCAACACATGAGATCCCTCGTCGGCATCCTCGGGCACGTCCACAGAGTAGCTGCTGCTGCTGAAGACGGGGCTGTTGTCGTTGACATCCAGCACTTTGACTGCTACTGTGACAGTGGTGCTAAGAGCAGGACTGCCCCGGTCTGAAGCCACAACCTCCAGAGTGTACTCAGCCTTTAACTCCCTGTCGAGGGCACGAGAGGTGGAAAGGGCTCCTGTGCTGGCGTGAAGATGGAAATCTCCATCAAGGTCCCCAGCTGGATGGAATGAGTTTGTGTGGCAGATAGAGAAAGAAAAACCCTTTAAAATCTCATACTCTTCTTTGAAACAAGTTTTGAGATCAGGGAAAGTGGAACAACTGTGCTAACTCTGCACTTTGGCCCAGGTTTGAATTTGCTTCAGAGGTATGTATTATGTCAGGAGCAACCTGGATTAGCTGTGTGCAGCTTTTACATGTCATATGGGAGGAATTGAGTCCTGTCAAAAGCAATACATTAGTTTAAATTCTGTGCGTACTCTTTCTCTACTGGGAAACACAAATTTTTTTCCTGCTCACTGCCAGAGCTTCGCTCCAAGGTTAGTTTAAATCCCCCTATTCAAATCTATTCTCATGTGAAGCACTCGCGTTAGAGAAACAGCACTATTTCTCACCACTGATCCTGTACTCCAACTCTCCAAAAGCACCAGAATCAGGGTCTGTGGCCCGCAGGAAACAAAGCTCCACAGGCGCCTGGTTCTCCGGAACCTCCAGCTGGTACCACGGCTTTGCAAAGACTGGAGCATTGTCGTTGACATCCTGCACCTCCACTCGGACAACTGCCTTGGCAAAGTTAGGTGGCAGCCCTCCATCCTTGGCATACACTGGCAATAGATGGAAAATGTTAAAATGACAGATTTTTAATATGTTGGCTCAACCATTAACTTATGAACAGATGTACGTATTTCAGGTGATAAGTGATCAGATAAAGTTGTAAAAGCTGGTGAATATGATGTACCGGTGAGGGTATAGTGGTCCTGTAGCTCTTTGTCCAGTTCCTTGGTGGTGGTGATGACTCCTGTCACAGGGTTGATGACGAAGCCTTCCTCTGTCACACCTCCATATGTCACATGGCCATTAGAACCTGGGATGAAGTACATAAAAACTTTATTTACCATATTTTCCGAAATATGTCATGTTTTTTTTGTTTTTTGTTTTTTACTAGTTTGGGAGCACCTGCGACATATACTCCAGTGTGACTTATATATTGAACAATCATGCATATTATTATTATTAATTATTATTAATTTTAATAATAATAATAATAATAATAACTATTTCTATATGGAATTCCAAGGACTCAAAGTAATAATCAAAATAAACTCAAACAATAAAAGATTAAACACCAATTATAAAAGTACTCTACAACAATGCACAAAAATCCCAAATTAAAAATCTGATAAAATAAAATAAATAAATCAACTGGACTCATGTATTTTTTATTGTTGTGCTCCCAATGCTGTAGGCCAGCAATCCATGTCCATCTGATGACTTCTTTTGTCTAAACTGTGATCAAATGACATCCAATAAGTTGTCAAATACATGTTGTCAAAAAGTCCTTATGATAACAAGTCCTTGTCAAAAAGTCCTTATGTTAAGTAACCGCACAGACTGTGGTGTGCACATGTGGTACACTGAGTTCCGGTCCATTGTTAAACTTGACTGGGAAACGTTGTATTATAAAGTGATTTCCACATACAGAAAAAAAGGTGTGACTTATTTATGACTTATATTATTTATTCATTTATTTATTTTTCCCTGTTCACAGTGCATTTTTTGACAGGTAAGACTGATACTCCAGTGTGACTTATGCTCTGTTAAAACAAAAAGGTATTTCATTTATAGTTTGAGGTAACATTTGACACCATCAGAAGGAGCTGATACTCTGCAGCCACTGCCACTCCTTTTGTACATTAGTGCAGGTCATGTCAGGTCTGGCAGCATCGGGTGGTGCCATTTGCCACCCCATCCACCACACTGCAGAACCGCCTTGGACCTGAATGACACATACCCAGACAGACAAATGGTTCATCACCACTCTCAAAAGTAACGATCTATCTGCTGCAGTCAACTAAAATGTCTCTTCATAGGAGCCTTGCTGACCGGAAAGGCTTTGTGTCAAATGAACTGTTACTTTGGAAGACACAGATGAGTAGTTACCTTGTGAGGGAATGCCAGCTATGACATTTTCGCCTTGTGGCATGGTTCTCTGGGCATGACTCAGTGTGCAGGTACCTATTGTTGAGGACTTCTGCAGCTGAAGGCCAAGGCCATGTTTCACCTGAGTATGGTTGTCCGTCAGAGCAACCAGACCAAAAGTAGGTGCATCAACCCTTTGAGATATGGCCTCATTCATCTTTCTGGGAGCTCAGCCTTTGAGAACTACAGGCTTTGGAAAGAGTGTTTGGACTCATGAGGTTGCTGGACAGATGTGTATGGTGTCGCCAGTACCTTTGTAGAAGGACAATAGCTTGAGTGTCCAGATTCTTGCTGCTTATGGTCTTATTGAATAGTTGTAAAACCTAAACTCTCACCGGTGACCTAAGGTTATGACTGGATGTCTTTTGGTACCAGGTCTCTTTGTCTCTGGGGTTCCACTGAAATTACTTTGTGTAAAAGAAGTACTCGCGACACTGCAAGCATTGTGAAGAAGTTTCAGTTACAACACTGTGGTCAGGCGGCACACTTCTCTGAGCATGATCTAACGCTCAGGTGCCCCAGTGCTGAGGACCCCACCTAATGGAAAAGACCCTATCACCTGGCTGCAGCAGATGGATGACTACTTTGGGGAAATGGAGATGGACTGGTGTTCTGCCTGGGAGTTTGCCAACCAGGACACAGAATGGTTCCATGGGATGGTGGATGCAGTGATGCATAACATCAGCATATGCTCCCAGGCCTGACATAATGCATTCTTTAATTTATGAATGAATTGATGTAATAAAACATGTATAAGTAAATCCAAAGATGTATAGAGCAACAAGGTTATTATAATGAAAACCAACATATTTCATACAGTAAGTCAGAATAAGTCCTATACAGGGCCTGAGGCTGATTCAGCTAATCCCCGGTTCCATTCGCATGAGCAGCACATGAGTCTCCTCTATGACTCACCTTGGATGGAACACCAGTCCATCGCAGGCTACTTAAAGGCAAAGTCGTACACTCTCATTCACTTCACGCTATGGAATGTTAAGATAAGCAACAGCAGCAATTGGCCTCAGGGCCTATATAGAATTTACTTGGTTGAGGGGGGAGTACAGGAACTTCGAGTAGAGTCGCTGCTCCTTCCCAACAAAAGTAGCCATCTAAGGTGGATTAGACATCTGGTGAGGATGCCACCTGGTCGTCTACCTTGGGACGACCTCCAGGCGCATCCAACTTAGAGGAGGCCCCACGGAAGGCCCAGGACATGCTGGAGGGATTACATCTCCCAGATGTCTTGGGAACACCTAGAGATTCCCCAAGAGGAGTTAGAGGGCCTGGCCCAGTATTGGTAAGTGTAGGATGAGCTGCTTAATGTGCTGCTACCGTGACCCGGAACAGGATAAGCGGCAGAAAATGAATGAATGAATGATGGGTGAGTGTTAGCCAAGGATCAAGTGATTCAGTTCAGGACACAATTGATCACACAGAACCACATATTATGGTATCACTGAATCACGAACATATAATTTGCATAACTCAATGTCAGGATGCGGGTGCTACAGCAGATCCAGTACAGATCCGCATTGTGATTTGGTACAAGGTTTACACTGGATGCCCTTCCTGGTGCAGCTCCTGTATTGTAGAAAGCTAATAGCTTAATTATTTTGCAGCAAATGTGCTAATTGCTGCGTTTTACATGCATCAAATGTAATCAAACTGGGTAGAGAATGTAAAAATTTTTTTGTTGCATTCAAACACTGCTTGAATGTGTGTTGAATCGTTGTTGCACTTAATTGTTACAACCACAATCCTGCCACACACCACTTGTTTAACATAATAACTCATCTCATTCTGCATATGTCATTAATGTGAGTGAACCGACCTTGGTCTCGATCGGTGGCAGTGACTGTCAGCACTGTGGTTCCTGGTCCCTGGTTCTCCATCACCTCCGTCTCAAACTCTGCTCGCTGGAACAGCGGGGCCTCATCATTCACATCAATCACCTGCACACGCAACACCTGAGAGGTGGACAGCTGAGACATCCCATGATCCTCTGCTACAATAGTCAGATTGAAGACATCCTGGTCTTCTCGGTCTAGGGCTTTAAGGATGGAAAGAGAACCTAAAAGAGAAGAAAAAAAACAGGATTCAGTTAGAGCTTCCTGTAAAATACTCATGTTTGATTGAAATGATTTGGCCTCAAAATGCTGAGCATTTCAGTGTAATTTAAGTGTTTGGACTAGTTTGTGATCATCTAATTTAGAGTTCTGTCTTTGCAGGAGAACAAAGGTCCAAGTCTTTAGGGTCCTGGTGCTTCCTGTTTTACTGTATGGTCATTGAGACTTGGATGCTAACCAGTGACCTAAAACACACGGAGCTGCTACACTATAAAAAACATTCTCCGAATCACACCATCACTTCTCAGACTGCAGCTTCCATTATTCTCCTACCATTCACATCGACATAACACACCCCTGTCACCACCCCAACTACAGGGAGGGTCAGAGGACCAGAGTCAGATGAAATACGCGCTGTGTGTCACGGGCAGCCGTGTACATGTCCAGCTGGCACACAATGACTGAGGGACGTTTGCAATCTACAAGTGCACCAGTATGCCAAACGCCGACTGCTCTGTCATGGTGTTGCAAAAACAAAGACGAGATGCAAAATGTTCATTTCAACAACTGTGACAAGGAGGTTCTCGGTTTACTGGTGCCTCTTACGCTGTTTGTGGGATTATTCAAAAAGTTACTTTCCAGTTTTTACACAATTTGGTGAATGTGTGAAATATCCCAGAGAAATTCAGTAACATTTTGGAATGGATCCTGATAACAAGCCAGATTAAGGACAATTTTTCCCTAACTTTTTACAATATTAAAAGTTTGGCATTTTTATAAACATTTTGATAAATTTTTCAAAATATAAAGCATTCATCTCAATAACAAATATTAAGCTTATTTAATGTTTTAATCATAGGGACATGAAGAACTCGAGAGGTTGAGAGGTCCTATTGTGATCTGTGATGCATGGTATAAAGTGCATAGTACAAGTGCATGTCCAACTTAACTGTGCTGTTTACAGTTTGTAATCCAAGCACATACTGGGGTGCAAAAGGGTTGTACTAGTCATGGGTGTGTTTGGAGCATAACATGAAACAAACCAATCAGTTTGCCATTTGTTACCACCTGTAATAGACGGGGTTCATCCGAATAAGCTGTACTGCTGTTTTGACAGTGCACTCAAGTTCAGAGGGTTTTTTTTTTTTGTTATGGTTGTTTTTTACAAGTTAACAGATCTGCATGCACTGCTTCAAAGCGCACAAGCGTAACCGCCAAACCTCCCTGAGATGAAGTCATGCAGTCGTAAGGTGAAGTTTTGTTTTTTTTCATTTGTTTACTTATATTTTGTTTCATTTGTGTTTTCAACTGTGTACAAGCAGATTGTATGTCCTTCATGAACCCGCCTACAAAAGGTGTATCTGAATATTGCACCATATAAATTGTAGGAAAAATCTAAAACGAAAACTTGCTCGACTTTCGACCAGGCTCCAACAGTGCACCTGACCCAACCCTATTTCACGGCATTTCGTGATGGCATCACGAAAAGTGCATTAATCTAATGGTTTGTGATACCGTCACGAAAATGTAGCGCTTTTCATTATGGGAGCACAAATTCATTTCGTGACGGGAGCACGAAATGCGGGGTGATGCGGGGGCGATCATGGGTATTCGGTGTAAAAATGCCAGTTGCATTGGTTTGCAAAGAGAAAAGCGCAGTGCTCTGCTTTACATTAACTGAAAGATCAGGCCTTCAAGAAGAAGATCATCTGTGTAGCCGCCATCTTGTGTAGGTTAAAATGTGCTTAGCTGCACCTGAGTAAGTAGTACCAGAAACTACCCCTCAATCTTAAATCTATTATTTCACACAAAGCCAATTATTTTAAGAACATAATTTATCTCACATTTAAAATTTGATCACAAAACTGATCAAATGGAAGATGAAGTGTGATTATATGCCCAAAGTCATACATGACAGTAAGACTGTTGGATATACCATGGACACAACAACAGTAATATAAGATCCATTTTTAATCATACTGGCACACCAATGTAAATAAAATAAGGCACAGATACATCTTGCCTTGTGTGAGCAGTATGGACCTTCCCAGTTGATCCTAGTGCAATGGGAAAAATATCTCAAAATATCTCATAAGTACTCTACAAAGACTCAAGTACATAAATACTCTCTAAATACTCTACAAAAATATCTCATAAATACTCTACAAAGTGATAGTGCTATAAGATCGGATCAGCCAAAGAAAGGCCGTGGTGTTCAGAAACTGAGGCTGAAATTTTTCAAAATATAAAGCAACTGTGCTATTACTTTGTGAACTTGATCACAGAATTCTAGTTTTCCAATTAATACAATGTATTGGAAATCTGGATTACAAACTTTCACTCAGCACAAGTGATGTAACTTCACTGAAGTGTTGAAACAAGCAGATATAAAGTCAAATATGTTTTCTAAGTAAATTACAAAAACATTTCATCTGCCTTTGAGGATACCTAAGGGAACAATAAAGGAAAATATAGGAAACATTACAGTGGCTAATAAAACCAACACTAAAGCAACAATAACGTGATCTAACAGAAAGCTGGTATTGGCAGGGCTGATATCTTAATTTATAAGCAATGTAATCAGGGTAATGTTACTCCATCGCATTTAGTCAGGCTGTTTTGTTAAGTGTCTCAGGGATACAATATCAATCTGCTATTACAGCTCTTATTAAGCGTGATCTTAACACCATACAGCCTGAGAAACAAACCAGAAGTAAAATCAATCTTCTCTAACACACTGTACACTTGACAGTAATGTAATAAAAGCGTTCCTTCCACCTGGAAGCCACATTAAGAGTCTGCCTAATGGTTCTGATTCCCACCTCAGTCAGAGCGGAACAAACCCACATCACCCAGCTGAGACGATGAAGAGATCAAACATGCACAAGATATCGAATTTTCTCGTCCCTCGCTGAAATATAAAAAGGTCCCCATGAAGGAATCAGTCATGGAAAGAATGACAATGTATTATTCAAGTTAAATATTATCCTAAAGCACTGAGTGATCACCGAGTAAAGACATGCTTTAACAGTTATGAGCATGTAATTACGGAGCCCTTCAGTGGGTAATTATAGTCCTCTGGAAAGAAAGCTTAGCTAGCTTTCACAGATGGGTTGTTGGTTATCAATCAATCATGAAACCTCTCAGAAAAAGTCACATATTCTGTTAAATAATTTAGTGCAGAGTTGTAGAACTGTGGAGAAAATTGTAGTGGAATCATTCCCCTGACAAAGTGTAAATTGGATACTTCTAGGAAATCCATCAGTCTCTACGGAACCTTACCAGTGTTGGCGTTCAGACTGAAGCATCCAGCGCTGTTGCCTGCCTGGATTCTGTAGGAAACCCGCCCATTCTCCCCTTCATCATCATCCCGAGCCATTAAATACAGAATTACAAAGCTGCAGGTAAAAAACAAAATATGACATGAACATAGTTGTCACATGTTAAAACAATCATTTCCAAAAACTCTTATATTCTGTCCTGAAAGGTTTTATAATTTGTTCTTTAGCTTTTTTTTTCCAAAATTTCCTCATTAAACTGCCAAAATGGGGGAAAGGAAGGGGGCATAAGTGCACTTCACCTCATTGAAAAATGCATAAACTATCAATATTCATATGTAAGCCAATGAAGGCCTTGAGTCCCACCCGGTAAGCGGCTGTCTGAACGGTGTGTTCACATCTCATCACCTTGCAGTCCATCCACAGAATACGTCCACACAGGTCCCGACGACCCAAAACTGTGAGTTAGAGCCCTGCGCGGGACTATATTCATTGTCCTGCTCCCGCCCGCTCCCGCTGAAATTCTGACCATTCCCGCCTGCACTCGCAACGTGTGCGTTACAGTCCCGCCCGCTCTCGCAAAACGCTGAGCGCACAATAATTGAGATGCATTGATTTTATGTATTCTCCTGTCCCGCGGGAGAAAACACATCATTTAGCCTATTAATAAAGAAATTCATGGGATTGTTTGTTTCGTTGAATCCCTGTGTCACAGCGCAGTGATTTACTGCATGCCCTTATATGGGCATGCAGTAACTCGCTGCGCTGTGACACAGAGAAACACAGACTCGCTACACTGTGTCTCTCTCTGTTCGCTCCTGTAATGTGCGCTGCTCCTGTTAAATTATTCAAGATGAAAGTAGTGTGTGGACACGCATACTTTACACTATTCTCCTTTGTTAACTGAGTCATCTTGGCGCTTTTGTTCTCGCAGTGTTTTTTTT
>CABFOU010237323.1:0-10001 GCA_900660325.1 Opsanus beta
GGGTGTGTTCAAAAATAAATATTCTAGCTTCTTCTTTGACTGTGATGACATCAAATGGTGCGTAAAGCTCAGTCTGCAGGAACTATGATTTTAAGGTTTGTAAGCGTTTTTGATTGTTAAACTTGACTCAAAAGTTAGCGGACTGAAAGTTAGCGGAACTAAATTTAGTGGAAGCTAATTGGTCTGCTAATGTTTTCTAAATTAGCTGCAAAGCTACTCCGCTAATGAAAAAGTTAGTTTTGCTAATTAGCGGTTAGCGGAACTGTGCCCACCACTGTACGTCTGTAAATGATGCGTCACTTCCCCACTGTGTTGATGTCTGATTGCTAAAATTCTAAAATGCTGCGTAAACACTTGTTGTGATTTGGGGTTGTGGTCGGATGTGTTCCTGGTTTCTTCTCCTCCCTCCTGTGTTCTTCTCTCCAGTGGAGCTGCTCATAAGACACACTGGTGGCTGCAACACACCTGTTGGCAAATAGGGGCGTCTATTTAAGACCTGGCAGAGCAGGAGGATGTCCCCGGATTATTCTACTCATCGTGTGGTGAAGTTGTCCTCAGTCACCTTGTTTCTAGTCTGTGCATTTGTCCAACTCCCAACCTCCATCTACACTGCATTATCATTCTTTGTTGGACAATAAACAGGTATTTTACATCATTTCTGCCTCATCACATTTTGAGTCCTCACCAGTCTCCCTGTTTCATAACAACTGTGGAGTTTGGCAGCCGAAAGTTACGATACTTCCTGAAGTATAAGCCATGTTTTTTTTTAATAGTTTGAGTGATCATGCCACTTATACTCCACTGCATCTTTTATACCAAAAAACTACATGTTCCTTATTAATAATAATAATAATCATCATCATAACGTTTTTCATAAAGCTTTCCCAGGAATCAAAGCACTAAACAAAATCAACTCCAATAATGAAAGAATTAATTTCAATAACAAATATAATGCAATGCTAAAATACCCTCAGCCGTATGAGCATTGTCTTCTTTATAATTTGCAGTTGTTTAATTGGTATCCCAGTGCAAACTCTCTCTCTCTGTATATATATATATATATACACACATTTATTGTTATTTACATTAATTATTAAGATCCTATTGTCTTATTTACAATTTGTACATGTTCAATCAAGTATTATTGATTGATTTATTCACCTCTGTTTGTTTATATTGATGTTGCAGAATAAACTCAATCAATCAATCAATCATAAACAATATTTTATTTACAATAAATGATGTCTGCAGGAGAGCGTGCATGTGCGCATACACGAGCTTTTGAAAAGACTGGAAGTCCGCGAGATGGACAGATGAAGAGACGGATGGACGGACACAAAGCCTTCGCCATATCCGATGGCCATATTTCGATGGCCTCAGTAAAAAATTACACTATAGCAAGGTACACAAATCCCAAATTAAAGAGCTGATAATACAGAAAAAAAAGTATGACATACTTCAGTGCAACTTGTATATGTTGTTTTTTTTTTCCCTTTTTAGACAGGTGCAACTTATTGTCCAGTGCAACATGTACACTCTGCTGATGTCCAGGCTACTTTTGGAGTGAAATAGCCTGAGAGTAGCTTTGCATCGGAATCTCCAACAGTTTGTAGGATTTAGTGTCATCTAGTGCTGAGGTTTCAGATTGCATTTGTTATTGCAAACCCATGGTAGTGAGGAAGAGCGTTTTTTGATCAATTCCCAGACAGGATGGTGGATGTAGAGATGACTGAACAAGCCCAGTCTTGACGAGCGCTGTTTCTGACAGACACTGCACGTGGTTGCTGCGGGACATTTCGGCCGGTGAGGATCTTGCTCTCTCTCCTTCCTCTTTCTCCTCTTCTCCTTGTGCTCACCCCCACACTGTTCAGGGTGAGCAGAATGGATCCTAACTAGGGTTGTTCAGTCAGAGATGCAGCTTCCAAAATCCCTCTTGCTTCTTCCCAGGGTCTAAAGACTGACTCACACATCTGCCATTTCCATGTCGGGTCAGAGCTAAGGGCTTCCAGATTCACAATCCTGCCCCTGTCACTCTTTGCCAATTGCCAAAATACTTGTGGTTGTGCAGTGCAGCATGGAAAATCTGCATCCACGGTCAATCTAGAGATGCCTGTCCGTGGGTTTGTTTAATGTGGGAATGTGGTTGCACATTGACAAACACACGGTGCTTGACAGTGTCAGAGTCAGTGGTGCAAAGCAGTAGGACACAATTGCAGGATTCAGATGTAAGTTTAAATGGGTTTAATGACAGTTCGAGCAGGGTTTGGTACACAAAAAGGCTGGTTGTTACAAGCAAAAGTATCCGAAGCATTAGGCAGAGAACAGGGCCCAAAAAACAAGCAGGCAGGTCGAAAACACGGGTAGGCAAAAAAAAAAAGGACTCGACACTCCGAAGATAAATGCTTGAAAGAGACACAAGCCACAACAATTTCGCAACCAAGTGAGGGAAAAGGTGCAACTAATAAAGAGGGAGTGATTAGGAGGGACTGCACGACAGGTGTGGTGGACGGATCTGGAACAGGGCGTGGCAAGCAGGAGGGAGGACAGGAGGGAAACACCCAACACCAATCACCAGCTACCAGACAAGAAAAATCCCTAACATAAAATCTAAGAAAGAATAAAACAACTGAGAAATAATACAATAACAATAAACCCCCAACAAACACCACAAGCCCAATCATGACATCACCCCCCCAAGGCAACCCCCAATGGCCCAGGAGCCTATGGATGCGAAGCGTGAAAATCCCGAATCAGAGCAGGGTCCAAAATAAACCGGGATGGCACCTAGGGCCATTCCTCTGGACCGTACACCTCCCAGTCCACAGGGCCGCCATCCATAAACTGGGTGGGCAGAGGGGGCTTGGCTGGAGGGAAAGCGGGCTGGTCTTTAGCGGCTTGACTTGACTCACATGGAACGATGGGTCGACCCACAGGGCTCTGGGCAGCCGAAGAGGAACCGCCACCGGGTTGATCACCTTGGAGATGGGAAAGGGTCCAACAAACCTGGGAGCGAGTTTGCGGAGTGATCCCTGGAGTGTCAGGTCCCGTGTCAATAGCCACACTCTTTGTTCCAGAGCATATGCCGGGTCAGGAGCATGGTTACGGTACACTGCCGTCTTGTAGGACGTGGATGTCTTCTGAAGAAGACGACAGGCTCCCTCCCAGGTCCTCCTACACTGCTGAATCAGGGCCAGGGCGGACGGGACAGATGAGTCCGAGTCTGTGGATGTAAACAAAGAAGGTTGAAAACCATGTCGGGCAGTAAAATATTATGTGCCAGTTCAATCCAATGAAGCTGTGTGGCCCATGAGGCCGGGTCTTGAGTTGTCATTATGCGTAGACCTTTTTCCAATTCTTGATGAATTCATTTGGCCTGACCGTTGGCTTGAGAGTGATGACCTGATGTGAGGCTGGCGGTAGCACCTAGAAGCTTGCAGAATTCTGCCCAGAAGTGGGAGACAAATTGTGGTCCTTGGTCTGAGATGAGGTCCTCAGGAAATCCATGTACCTTAAATACATTTGTCAGAAGTGCCTCGGCTGTTTCCGTGGCTGAGGGCAGCCTAGGTAGTGGAACAAAATGTCACATTTTATAAACTCTATCTACTACAGAAAGGATCACCACAAATCCCTGTGACTCCGGAAGGTCAGTTACGAAGTCTACCAAGATGTGAGACCTGGGTCACTTGGAGATAGATAGAGGGAGTAATTTGCCAGAAGGTCTCTGGTTCGATGACTTGTGGGCCACACACACTTGGCATGCATTAACACATTCAGTAATGTTTTTATTCATGTGAGGCCACCAGAACCGCTGCAGGACCAGTGCTGTGGTCTTTTTAATGCCAGGATGGCAGGCAAATGGACTGTTGTGAGCCCACTGGATGACCTCCCCTTTAACCTCCTGAGTACCAGTAGTTCACATTTGTCCTCTGTAGAGGACATTTTTAAACTGGAGGAGATGCATTCGACAATGTTAAGAGAGGCTGGTACCAGGAGTTTATCCACTGGCCACTCTGAAGCCACACGCTCCCCACCAGAGGCCACTCTAACTTTATTCTCTATGTCGCAGGTAAGAGCTAAAATGAAACATGACGAGGGCAGAATTGTTTGGGGTTTGGTACAGTAATCTTTGGAATTGAATGTGCGTGACTGACAGTGAATCCGGTTTACCATTCTTGGAGCCCGGTCGGTAGGACAAAGTAAAATTGAACCGGCTGAAAAAGAAAAAGACCACTGGGCTTGTCTGGTATTGAGCCTTTTAGCAGAGCACAAATACAAGTTCTTGTGATCTGTCCATATGATAAATGGCAGCTGTGCCCCCTCTAGCCAGTGATGCCATTCCTCCAAGGTCACCTTAACGGCCAGCAGTTCGCGGTCACCTATGTCGTAATTACAATTGGCTGGAGATAACTTTCTTGATAGAAATGCACAGGGGTGCAGTTTACCATCAGAAGGACCGACTTGAGATAATACAGCCCCCATGCTGATATCCGAGGCGTCCACTTCAACTACAAACTGCCGAACAGGGTCAGGGAGGAGAAGCACAGGGGCTGACGTAAAACATCTCTTTAGCTCCTGAAAGGCCTCCTCACAGTCATGTGACCAGACAAATGCCTCGTGGGTGGAAGTAAGGTTGTGCAAAGGAGCCACCATGGTGCTGAAATTCCTAATTAATTTTCTATAGAAATTTGCAAATCCGAGGAACCGCTGGACCTCCTTGCGACTGCGAGGAGCGGCCCACTCAGCCACAGCCGCCACTTTGGACGGATCCATCCGGATCTCCCCCTCAGCCAACACAAACCCCAGAAAAGACACTGAGGACTTGTGTAACTCACATTTTTCCGCCTTGACATACAGTTGGTTTTGTAACAACCATTGGAGTACCGCCCGGACAGGCCGAGTGTGAGTTTCCTCATCGGGGGAGAAAATCAGAATGTCATCTAAATACAGATTAATTTATTCAGGAATTCTTGCAGAATGTCATTTACTAATCCCTAGAATACTGCGGGGGCATTCGTGAGCCCAAAGGACATTACCAGATACGCATAGTGGCCAGTGGGTGTATTAAAGGCAGTCTTCCATTCATCCCCCTCCCTGATTCGGACCAAATGGCATGTGTTGCGGGGGTCTAATTTTGTGAAGACCCTAGCCCCCTCTAAGAGTTCTAATGCAGAAGACAATAAAGGGAGGGGTATCTATTTTTTACAGTTATTTCATTAAGCCCTCTGTCATCTATACAGGGGTGTAGCAACTTACCCGTCTTCTCGACGAAAAAAACCCGCGCCCGCTGGTGAAGATGAGGGGCGAATGAATCCCACTGCCAGGGTCTCCTGAATGCACTCCTCCATCAATTGGCATTCAGGGGCAAATAAGGAATATAATTTTCCCCGAGGGGAGTAGCGCTGGGAAGTAGGTCGATGGTACAGTCATAACTGCAGTGGGGTGGTAAGGATTTTGCCTTAGCCTTGCTGAAAAGTATAGCTAGATCATGGTAACAAGGTAGGGCCCCGGAGAGATCCGGGTTCAAGGACCCTGACAGATCCTTACCCCTAACCATGCATGTGTTAACACAGCTCAGACCCCATGAAATAATCGGGCCATTGGCCCAGTCAAAACTTGGGTTGTGCTGCTTAAGCCAGGGGTGCACCAAAATAGCCAGGTGAGTCATGTTATCAAATGCATGAAAACTAATGGTTTCTGTATGCTCTTCTGGAAATGTTAATTGTACTGATTGCGTTAGGTAGGTTATTTTCCCCAGTAGCCTGCCATACACCACCTTTACCTCCAGGGGGCATGGAAGACAGTCCATCTTAAGGTGCAGCTTCCTGACGAGAGAGGTATGGACCAGATTAGCATCAGAACCAGAATCGATGAACACTGATAACAAGACAGATGAAACATCAGAGGTGATTCTAGCCTGGACAGTATTTTGTGCTGGAGTTTCAAAAAGCAAATTTTGACTCACCTGGACAGCTGGCTTATTTTGGGAAGGAGCACCCCTGACCTGGCAACCTGCGATCAGATGACCATGTTGTTCACAGCAGAAGCATTGGCCCTCCTGCTGTCAGCGAAAGCCGGGTGCGCCCCAGCTGCATGGGTTACTCGTCCACGTCCCAGGACCCAGTGGAACTGGATTTCCTGGCTTGAGCCTGGTCCAAGGTGTCGGACTTGCTGCTGGAGAATTGAGAATGATGATCACGGCGGCACACTCCATCCTGTCGTTGATCCATCAGCCATCTATCAATCTTGATCGATGAGCACGTCCAGATCCTCCAGCAGCTCCACAGCAATCAGCTGATCCTTCACTTTGTTGGTGAGCCCTTGGAAGGACGCATCCATTAATGCCACTGTGTTCCATTCACTTTTGGCGGTGAGGATGCGGAAGTCAATGGAGGCCACTGCCCACCCAGTCAGGTGAGAAAATGCTATCTTTGCCCTGTTGCATGGAAACGTTGATGACATTAACTCGAAATGAAGTTCACACTGGGTGATGAATGTTTTGACGTCACCTGACTTCCCGGAAAAGTGTTCCGGTCGGGAGAGCTGATTGCAAAAAACAGAATTCATGACGGGCGGCGGCGTCTCCGCTGACGCACCCGGATATGGACTACTGGTTGCTTCGGTATGAGGTGCCAGGTGTGGATGAGTGTCCAGTTGGTTCAGGAGCTGTCCTACCTGAGAACTCAGAGAGGTCATAAAAAGGTCTTGGTGTCGGGACAGCTCACTGAAACCGGTGCAGAGAGTAGCCAGCTTTGAATTTGAATGATTCTCCATTTAACAAAAGTAAAGGTTCTCAATCTTGTTAGCCTGGACAAGCAACCAGCCGACAGGATACAGGGAAGCAAACACTGATTCCTCTTCTTTTTTCTTCAGTTGTCTGGTCATGCTGCAAAATGCAAATGGAAAGAGTAAGTGTGTCCCTTTTGGGCTACTGTATCAACATGGCAGTGCAACATGGCAGCCTTCATGAGGGGCCTGCTCCCATGTAGATATGAAGGTCTCATTCTAAGCTTATAAAAACACATTGATTCATTGTTACAGGTTAATTACACACTAATAAACAGATGGTTATAAACTCCTCTAAATCCTACACACTGTCACTTTAAAGCAAAGCTGTGATTAAAACTAAATCCCACAATGAAATTAATAGAAGAACAGAAATGAATAGGACATACTATTTTGCAAAGAAGAGAAAGCACTGAATTAGTGGTGTAACTGTGTTCACGTAAACAGACATGAAGCCTTGTTCCCTCTCATTAGGTTTAATGTGGTCATTACAGCAACGTCATCTGTTGTTGGTCTGAAAGCCTTATAGTGTCAGCAGCGTTTTAAGGTATTAGCGTGTTGAAGCAGACGTGGCTGCAGAGCTGCCCTGCTGTCTCACCAGGTGCACTTGGCAGTTCCACGCTCAGATCTGTGTCCTGGATTACACATGGCTGGCAGACGTAACAAAGAGACTGATGCTAAGAGCAGGCTGCACGCTCAGAGAGCGGCGACACAAGTGGCTGCTGTTTGAAGTCAGCAGACAAAGGAACACAGCTTCAGTCTGAATTATATTTAACAAAAAACACAATCATGCATTTGCTGTTTACCAAAAAGGTGTGACATTTTTGGTACAGTGTGACCATTTTCATACCGTATTTCTCACTTTCTCACTAATTCACAACTATCTTAAAGAAACATCTGTGGCAGCCGGTAAAAAAATAATTCTTCTGGATTTGCATTTTTTTACACACTGTAAACCCACGTGAAAGGGTGAACATTCCCACACTGACTGTAGTATTTAAGAGGAGTGGTTTTGTGCAGAGCAGCTCCTGAGGAACTGATCTCCTCAGTGAACGAAAAGAACTTTGTCTTACTTACTGACTTCATCTTTTTAAAACAGCATATTTCCCAGCCTTATTAGTGGGGAAGGTAATGCAATTGGTAGTATCCATTTGTCTATGCTCTACCTTCTCAGCTAATGAGCTCTGACCTCAATGAGGTCAAACAAGATCAATGACCAATTAGCAGAGAAGGTAGAGCAATTGGTAGTGTCCTTTTTCCCATGCTCTGTCATTTGAAGTAAGTCTCTGGACATTGTCAAATGACAATTTCAAATGTTGCTTTTATATTTTGCATATTTGAATAATGTTGAGGCAAATGTAGGTCACTGAGGTCAAGGTAATTTTTAACAACTAACCTGTAACGTCAAATTTCCAAGGCAACGTCAAAGGTAAAGGTACTTTGTATTTATAATAGGCTTCTGTATATTCCACCTATTTTTTGTGTTGTTTGAGTGGATGTTTGATGCTGCCCAGCATTATTTCACCCACAGCTTACCTTAACAGATCCGATTGTTGCCAAACAGCGGCTGAGGCAGGGTTCCTCAGACTAGGAAGAGGAGCCGCGCTAAGTCAGTCAGAGGAGAGTACCTGCGGGGATCCACAGTGGCTGCTGCCCCTCTCATCCCTTCCTCTGGGCCAGTCCAAGAGGAGAAGCCCAATTCTCTTGCAGAGCCATATTCGGGCTACGGGATGGGTGCAACCTTTAATGATTGTAATTTTCTTTACAGGTCTCTCAGCGAGCTCAGCAACTCTGATGAGGAAGTGGGGAACACCCACGCTGCCTCTATTGACGTCACCAAGGGGAATCCCATTCTGGACCCTGATGACATCATGGAGGAGCGAGCCGCCTCCCCTCCGGTTTGTTTCTCAGATCCTGCAAAAAATAGTATTACCATGGAGCATCTGAGGAAGTCAAGTTAAAAAAGACAAACATTGTAACCACAAAGCAAGAGTGTGGTGATCATGTAGTGACTTGTGACAGTGACCAAATCGGTTCCAAAGACAATATTAAGGAAAACGGTGGCAGTAATTCAGGATCCTGCGCTCTGCAGAACATCGACCCCGAGCCAGGTTTTAAAAGACAGGCTCAAACCGATAGGGCTGATACTTCTCCAGATCCAAATCTTACCAGTCCCTTTTTTCTCTCATACTTTTGATTCTTATAATGTTACAGATTGGTCAGCTATGTCCGAAGATCCTGATTGCACCAGCCCCAATCTCAGTCAAAATATCGACTCTTCTGATGATACTGTTTAGTCAGACATTTCCCAAGATCCTGATCGTACCAGTCTTACTTTCAGCCAAAGTATTGATTCTCCGGACAATAGAGAACCAAGTGACTCATACCACTTGAATTCTGGCTTGAGGCATCGTAGCTTATACACTAGCATAGATGTTTCCCACGAAAAAGACATGTCAGATCCTGCGTTGGCATCCAGTACAACTTCTCAGAACCGAGTTAGTGGCGGAACTATTTTCTCATGTAATGGTCAATGTTTGGATGAGAGTTACGGTAATGAACAAAGTATTTATAGTAAAAGAGCCTCCATAGGTTCTCGAACAAATATGATTCTGTTCCTGGAAGATGAATGTATATCCTCTGTAGAAAGTGGTACCTTCCCTAGATCCTGATTGTTCTAGTCCTGGAGTCAGTCAGTGTTTTGAGGGAAATGGCAATGATAAACAAGGTGTTTGTGCTCACTATTGCTTACCTCCACCCAGCTTAGACACGCACAAATGTACACCTGCTGTGAGTACAGTCACAACCATGGACCCATGAGGGTTGCATGGTTGTGCTGCCATCTCTGCTGTGGGCCCAGGAGGGTCGCACGGGCCCACGTCTGTCTCCGTCGTGGACCCAAGGGGGTCCCACGTCTGTCTCCGCTGTGGACCCAGGAGGGTCACATTCCCCCACGCCTATCTCTGCCATGGGCCCTGGGGGGTCACACGGTCCCACGTCTGTCTCCGCTGTGGGCCCTGGAGGGTCGCACGTTCCCATGTCCCTCTCCGCCATGGGCCCTGGAGGGTCACACGGACTCCATTCAGGCTCGAATGTGGCCTTCAGTCGGTCTCTGTTTGCTGTCACAGATTCCTGCCCGCGGAAGAGCCGGTACTCTCATCCTTCAAGAACCTTCAGCCAGCCTGCTCTTCTATTGAGAACTTTCAGCCAGCCTTCCC
>CABFOU010238101.1:0-10609 GCA_900660325.1 Opsanus beta
CTTTATACAGAATTGCAATGGATTTTGACATTTTGGATTTAACATAATTTATGTATGTTTTCCAACTTAATTTATCATCAATAATAATTCCAAGAAATTTAATTTCAGTTACAATTTCAATTTTAGCATCATGTATTATTAAACTTCTACTTGAATTTCTGGGCTTATTTCCAAATCTAATACACTTTGTCTAATCAAGATGAAGCGATAGTTTGTTTGAATCAAACCATTGTTTAAATTTATGTAATTCCTTCTCCACCATGTCCAAAAGCTGACCCAAATGATCCCCACTACAGAACACAGTTGTATCATCAGCAAATAAAATACAATTCAGAGACCTAGAAACCAAAGATGTATCATTAATGTATTTCAGGTACAGAGGTACCGAACTGTATTATAATTTTCCAAATTAATGGTGATATGGTGTCTTTGTTTTTGTTTTGTCTGTATTATTTTTCTTGGGCATCATTAAAGTTCATATCTCACTCCAGTCAGTGGTATCTTTTAAAAATTTATATACCAGATTATAAATAATTTCTTCCAAGTCTTTAATCAAGGTGTGCTGCTGTAAATACCAGTACATAGACAACTCCAGACTAACCCAGGACCTTTCATAAAATATATGCACATGTATGAGTATGTAGAGGATTTTTATGTTAAGTTGTTAAGTGTGTATGTTAACTTTGTAAAACCAGGGATTTTACTAATGTTTTGCCATAGAGTTACGTATAATGTAACTCTATGTGTTTTGACCACTTTCAAAATGGCACACGAGGTTACAGGGCGGCACGTCCGCGTTGTGTGTGCAGTATAGTGAGTGCGTCCTCTAGCCTTTCTTTCTAATATATCATTGTGCATCAACATGCCTCTCATCCAGGGGACAATGACTGTTTGAGCCCAGTGAGGGACAGAGTGATGCAGGTTACACATGGACTAATGGAACAAGCTCAGTATATTGACCAAGGCAGGGGTATTCGGCCAAACCATATATTAGATCACATTTGTGGGTGACTGTGATCTTCACACACTGGTTTGTCACTGCTACAGATATAGACTGTTTATATGCCCTGGACAAACCCTCCATGATGTCACCCATTGGTTTTCTGAGGGTCTGGTTTGGGGCTCAAATCAGGCACATCAAGATGTCACCCTCTTGGCAGTGACTGGCTCTGAATAACTCCTGGTAAACCCATAAATGGGTAAAGACGGGGAGCATGGGCAAGACCAGCGTGACCTGGGCAGGATGAATAAAGCTCGTACATGCCCCTATCTTATACTTGCCATGCAAGCTAAGGCTAACCCAGCTCGCACTGTAACATTTCCTTAACGCTGCGCTAGAGTTATAGTTTGGGAGCAGGTTTGTTGGATGTAAACAGGATCAGAAAACTGAACTAAAAGGTGCCACTGCACTTATCCACTAACCGTGCCATCCTTTTTTTTTAAGCACAACTTGGAATCTGTGCATCAGCATGAAGAAGAAAGTTCCAAGTGGAGAGAATAAAGCAAAACTGTCACCATCCGTTAACATACCCTGACAAATTACTATTTGAGAGCTACCACTTCACTTAAGAGGGAATAATATAGTGTTATTATTATTATTATTATTATTATTGATCTGTTAATATTTCAGAAGTTTACTCTAACCTCTGGATTCTAGAAAAAGTTAGGGAATACATTTTAACACCATACAAATCATGAGATCATTAGAAGAAACACAAAAGTTACACAACTGAACAACTAAAAAGAACACATTTGTCACATTTCATTGTGTTCCACTTCTGGAAGTTAAGACTTTTTTTCTTTTTTTTTTTTTAATCTGATACTCTTATTTAAATTTCTTTCAGCTTTATATCATTCTTTGTTTGATTTTTTTTTTCTGGCAGACTTTTATGCTGTACTAGTTCATTTTTATTTTTTATTTTTTTAGCAGTAGGAGGTTTATTACTGATGCATTTAATTTATTGGCCACTTTTTGACACAACCATTATCCCTTTGTAGCAGCTTTCCTTTACTATTATTCAACCCATGAAATTCCTCATAGGCCTCTAATAGATACTGTTGGTCTGCTGGAGTGAACAGCAGGGCCCTCTACTTTGTGTACTGATCAATGGAACCATTGCCTTCTCCATTCATCCACCATACTTATACAGACTGCAGTCAATGACCACAGTGCAGGTAGGTCAGTGGTACATGGAGATGGGATTCCAATATGTAGGCCTGGGTTTGGTTTTTGGTCACGTTACCAGTCTGTGTTATTGTACAAGACACTTGATCTGCATTGTCTCAGTCCTCCCAGCTATAAATGGATACCGGCCTTTGCTGGCAAAGTTATTCACAGAAGTGTCCCATCCAGGGGGAGTGAGATTCTCATCCATCAAATGTTTTGGAAAGCTGGAATAAACACTGGCACCAATTGGCCTCCTGGCCTACATAGAATGTACTTCCATCATCTTCAGTGGCCACAGATGCACACAGTCATCTCGGCTGATTGTCTCCAGCCTGTCTAATCAAAGCGTCCCCATGCTGCATGAACTAAATTAACTAGACCTGTGTGACAAGGATTTCATTGAACAGTGCAACAAACACCACACTTCACTGGGAAGAATTCAGAGACTCTGCCTCCACTCCGCACAGCACTCATAGTACCTGTGTATGGGCCAGCTACGATGTCCAGCAATTTGCTGAGGATCTCATGAATTCTCAAGATCTTCCAGACAACAGCCAGGTCAACAGAGTCAAACACTTTGCAAAACCCAACACAGGCTGCAAAGAACAACTGCCAATATTCAAACTTGTGCTTAAAGAGTACACGTAACCAGGATATGGTTGATGGATAACTACTTTGGTGTATAGACTTTTCTAGATAGGGTCTATGGTGGACTGATGCCTTCATGGGCTGTCATAATTTCCACTTGCATGGTAGGAAAGGCATTGTACCATCTTACTTATTGTTCACCATTTAACTTTTAATAAACAGCATGCACATATATAGAAATTACTCTTGTAAATACATGAACTTACCACTCTGTTGGCTCCCTTTGTGCCATTTATATTTGAATGGGTCATGCTGAGCAAACTCAATTTCAATCCATTTTGTTCTAATTGTCATTTAACAGATGTCTTTCATGTTAAAATGCCATCCAATTTCTCAAGCCCTCTATTCTAACAGCAGTTGTCAGAAATAGTATACATTTTCATGTGTATACTATGCAGTTTGATTTGAAACTTTGCAACATGGGTAAATGTTGTATAGGCCTACTTGAAATGTTTTTGCACCACCTGCCACTGGACCTGGGTGGTACCATGATTTAGTTCTATTTGATGTACCGTAAAGGTCAGCAATGAGCTCTGTAAAGTACTTCTGTAATCTTTAATAACTATTGAGCCACACAGGTCCAACAGATCACAATCTCACAATCAAACCAGCAACATTCGTCACTGTTTGTTTCTGTAAGAGTTGGTGCCACACCTGCCGTTATATTTGACGTCTCATACGTCACTGCTAAAGTGAGTCACTTCAACACTTAGAGATCAGGCATCAGAATGCTTAGCGTGGTGTTAGAAAACCAGGGGTGGTGTTGAATTTTCAACTTGTGTAATGTAATGAAAGTAAAACTCAGTGCATGTGAAATACATAGTTTTTCGTGTAATTTTTATGCCATGTTGAACAGTGATAGTAGGACTTCGATGTTGGAGGCAGTGGTGGCATTTCCCAAAAATCTACATGCCCAACTCATACATCCAGTCAAATTGCCACACAACAGCACAAATTAAGCATTAATGGACCAATTAAGCCATTTAAAAACATAAAAACAGACAAATAAATAGACACCCACACTGATTTGGCATACGTACAAACAAATCAATGGGCTGCAGCCTTGCTGGTCTCAAAGTGGGAAAAAAAACACCAGAAATCACTACGAGTCTGCATGTTTGCATGACAAGCGTAACCCTATTGTACATATACAACTAAAATGTGCAGATGCACACAACAAAAACAACACAAACATCCTTCCCTGTTACCAGCCCTTAAAGCTTTAAAGCTACAGCAGAAAATGACGTAACAGGTCTCATCCATTTTTGTCAACACAGCAGATTTTTGCAGGGATTTACTGCAATCAAAATAGGGATCATTGCAGAAGAAGAATAACTGCTGAGCACAACAACCACTTGTTGTCTTTGGCAACAAGTTGGATTTCTTGTTCCTCTCATTTCCATGCATCTTTGTTAAGGTCACTCAGTTGTTGATAGCTCTGGGTTCACAGATTGTCAGTTCTTGCACAACCGCAAGCATGGAAGTGATTATTTCGTGTCCAATCGTGCACTTGCATGCAAAATTACTTGGCATGTTGCAACAGTGTCTTGTTAAACATGTGCTTTCATTGCAAACGCATTTAAAATTTGTGGTTAAGCAAAATATCAATTCTAATTCAGTCATATGTTCGCATTAAGTAAATAACCTTTTATAGGAAATAGCTACGCTGTTAGATTTGCTATACAAAGGCTCTGCTCTTTGAAGGATCTATGATGCAGCAAATAAATAAATAAAAAAATCTCAAGAATCTATGCAGCTTTGAGGATTTTGCCACACAAGCATTATTCAAACATTCAAGCAGTCTAACCTGCAAAAAACCCCACACTAGGACTTTAAATCAGGAGATATTTTTCACAGCTGCCTCTGTACCACTTGATGCCAGTAGTGGTGGTAAACACATTAAATTGGAAAGGCACTCAGAGAGCGCATACCTCTATCAAGGCTCAACAGTCCTGATTATCTGTTCTTAAAGTTTAAGTGCAGGTGGGGGTGAAGTTTCACTAAAATACAAACAACATGAAAATCATTGGGAGACAAAAATATTAATTACAAATGATCTGGCAGAAAAATTTGTCTTGTCTTTGACTTAAGTCAAACTTATCTGGAAAATTTTACTTGAACTTCATTGATGAAGTTTTAAGATATATTGCCAACAAATAAACAATGACAAAGGCACTTAGATGTCTCCAAGAAGGCCTTGCTGCCATGTTCAATTTAAATTCAGCCCAAACCAATTTGAATCATTAGTTCACTCCAGTGGACGGTGCCTGCCTGAAAATATGTTTTTCCATTTCCATTTTTCTACCAGATCTGGATCCTAATCTTGATCAAAATACACCTATGGAAGGACCATCTCAGAATCCTTATGAGAGCTTTGATCATGTTAGCTCATCTTCAATCCTGACATTTGACTTTTGGGCTTGATTGCTTAGATTATTTGGAGGAGATGATGTTTTCATGGCCATTTTTCAGTTTGATACTGAGGTCAATGTAATCCAGATCAATTGTTAGATCTGGACCTGTGATCCAGATTGCTAAAATTATCAATAATCCTTACTGCGTGAACAAAGGAATTCAGATCAAAGATCAAAGCACTGTGCGGTGACATTCATGTCTCTGGATCCTTGGCCTTTGAGATGAAGACATGCCTGAGAAAAGCTTATGGAGATTTTTGGCAATGCCAGTACCTTTGCAGGAGACTAAAATCCAAGGGTCCTGGTGCCTCCTGCCTTAATGTATGGTTGTGAGACTTAGATGCCAACCAATAACCCGAGAAGATGACTGGATGTCTTTGGTATTAGTTCTCTTCATAGGATCCTTGGGTACCACTGGAATGATTTGGTACCAAACAAATGTTACTTAGGGAGACTAAGATGAGGTGTATTACTTGCATTGTGAGGGAACATGATCCAGTTGAGGACCTCAAGGGCTGGAGAAGCCTGAGCTGATGCCTATGTTTCACCTGGCTGTGGCAGATCAATAGTGACTCTTGAGAAGTGGCAATGGACCAGTTATTTGCCTGGGTGGTCAACCCAGAACCCAACGTGGGTCCGTCGCATGGTGGAGGCGCCGATACTTGGCACAACCACACGTTCCCAGACCTGAGACATAATCAAAGCACAGAGATCAAAGAATAAATCTGCCCCTTGATCTGGATTTACACCTAAACTGGATCAAATCTTCCTTGACCCAAGACCTACCCCTCCAGCTACTTTCAATTCAACTAGTTTGACATATCCTGCTGACAAACACACAGCAACAAAGACATAACATTCTTGGCTAGATCAAAAATAGCTCCAGGATCTGCCAAAAAAAACATCCAACAAGTTTCATGAGAATCAGTGGGGCGGTTTTTGAACAGCCGCCTCAAAAGTCAAACAGAATGCTTCAAAGACACACTGAAGATTTTGATTGGATGTTATGAGTCAGGTGACCTTGCAGCCAAAACACAAATAAATTAATGATTTATAATATCAACAAGCAGCCAGTGCAGATCAACCAACAAGGCCCCCCTTCAGCACTCCACCTGAAATGAAGCACATTTTGCCTATTTAAATTTTGCGTACGTGCACACTTCTTGTTCGCCGTTACAGTAGCTCCTGTGAGTGACATCCATACCATTACAAAACAAATTTCCCACAGGCGTAATAATAATGTGTCTAAGGTGAAGAATGGCTGAGTCTATAAATAGTCTGCAGTATTTGTGGTGTGGGACTGCTCGGTTTTGTGCTTATAAAATTCTAATTGGGATTTTTTTTTTTTTCTATATTGATAGAGAAACATGTGGAGAGAGGCCCTGGCCATCATGGCTCCTAAGGACCCCGAGTCTCTCTGACCTATTTCTGCCTGAGAGTAGCTGCTTCATCACAAGCAGACCAGCTGCTGCACCTGCGTGTGCGCGAGAACACGCGCCCGGCCTCTCGGGTGTTACCGCCCAAGCTCTCTCACACATACACACACACACACAATCCCGTCTTCGTCTGTCTCAGGTACCGCCTGCTTCGATGTCCAATGCTGTATCTGCACACGTGACAGCCATGATCCTGTTACAATAAATGTGTTCACAGCAGCCTGAACCTGATTCGAAACAGCTCATGAGATCACCTAATGAGTGATGATGAGAATATCTGCAGCTGCAGAAATAAAATCCCAAAACAACAAAAACAGGTAATGTGAGACCTGCAGGCACACAAGTACTTTCGCACGGGATTGTGAGCACACACAGGCATGTGCAAACCAAACAGCAACCTCTGGTGCTTGAAAATGAAGCCAGTGCAAACATGCCTAAACTTGCATTTCCTTGAATGGCCACTCGAGGCTGGCTCCAGAAGCAAATCAACCCCCATAGAAGTCCATGTTAAAATATCCAGCTTTACAGCTTGGTACACACAGTGGTTTTGGTCTCTTTAGCTAGTTTCAGTGCTACAGGGGCAAATTTTTACACAGCTCATCAGTTTCAGTTATTTTTTCGTCATTAATTAGGGGCGTGGAAACTTTGAGTGGCATGTAGTGTGTGCCAGAGAGACAATTCCGAGCCCTACTGGCAGCAGCTGTTAGCTGGTGTGGACTTGACTGTTTGTCCTTTCTGAGTACTTTATCACAAATCAGATAATTTGGTTGCTGTGTGGATAACTGTACTGACGAACCATCTGTGAAGTCAGTGGTCCAGTATTTCTATTAAGCCAGGTCAAGTCAATGAAGGCAAGGTACAATGGTTGGTGTTGCTCTCGACATTTTTTTTTGCAATTTGAGGACAGTGAGGATCATGTTGACCCACTTGATAGTCTGAAGCCACTTTGGGTTTCAGGAAGGACGTTTCCTGCTAGTGGTCTCAGAAGGTTCTTGGCAAGAACCTTTCCTGCGGTAGAGAGTAAGCAGATTCCACGATGGTTTCCGCAGTCAGGCTTGTCACCTTTCCGCTTATAGATGGTGACAGTCATTGCCACAATCTTCCTCACCACCGAGGGATTGCCACATTATTTCCATTAAGCAAAATTTTAAAGTGTTACCTAATTTGTAGGTTATCACCAGGTTAGCACCAATTAGCAGGTAGCTTGGTGACATAAACTCCACTGTTGGTGCAATGGTTACCAAGGCAATATGCTGCTCATACGTTGTAATTCACCCACCCTTGATGAAAACCACTGCCAAGTCCACAAAAAAATATACATTCAAACACAGAACTAAAGTTAGCCAGCCCATTAGCCTTAGCCAAGTTTGTTTTGACAACTACATCCCAAGGTGTCCCCTAGGTTATGCTGCTCTTACACATACTCCACCTATTTATCCATTTATAGATTGGTTGGGAGTTAGGCAGAGTCAGGCACTGCCAAGATGGTGACATTTGGACCCGCCCCACTCGAGCTTCAAACCCGCTCTTCAAAGGACCTATGGGTGACATCAGGGAGGGTTTGGCCGTTTCCGTATACAGTCTATGGCACAAACTGACGTGCACAAATGCCTGCGCAGGCCACAACATTCCCCAGAAGAAGTCGGCGCCGAGCAGCGTGCATTACTGTGCACCGTGCGCCTATATTTTCCCTCCCTGCTGTACTTTCAGACAACTCTGTGCCGATGTGCTGAGGAGGCAGGCAGGTAAGCAGACACATCAGCAGCAGGGCAGAGGTGCTGTAAGTCTGATGAGCAGTAAAGCTGTCTAGAAACACCAGAATAGCTACGAGGAGCTGCACACGCTCTCCTGTTTACCGGCCTCAAATCCATTCTGCCTCATTAGGAACCCCATTATGTTCCAGTAACATTAACAAAAAAATCAGCCACAAGAAGTTCTTCTGCAGCGTTAGTGCATGTTTCTAAGAGCATGATGATGGTGTTTTTGCAGGGTGATTGGAGACTTTTCCACTGACGTAAACTAAAGGGGAGTATTCTAATCTAGAACAATGATGTAATGGACTGAAGGTACCAGGCAGGCTCCTCTCTCCCTCCACCTCCTCCCCACTTTTTCACCCTCCTTCCCTCCCTCTTGTCTTGGCAGGATACTCCTACTCCTCTGGGATCACTGACTTAAAACCCAACAGCTCCCTCATTCGGGCACACAAAAGAACTACATCGCCTTCTTTCACATCTGACCATCTGTGTGCAAGATCAGGTTCTTAGTCTGTATCCAGGATTTCCTGGATTGGATGCTTGAACAGTTTGTCACATGCTTTCGAGACCCTCCTTTTTGTCACGGCGACTCCCATGATGGTGAAACATTCCTATAAAGGAGTCCCAAACTGGTGCTCATCCTCTTCCTGCTCGTCTTTGTTCTCCATCTTCAAAGAAGAATCATCAGCTCTTTCCAGCCTTGGGGAGGTGCTGTAATGAGATAATCAAACCTCCCAGCTCTCCCTTCTATATGACCAACCGTGTGTTTAAATTTTTTTTTAAAAAATTCCACACACGTGCACATAAATGTAACAATAGCAGCAGTTTTTGCATCTGTGCACACACAAAGCTGCTTGATTAGCAGCATTGGCTTTCTCCTGCGGGCGTATCTCTCTCTTTTTCTCTCTCTCTAACATTGCAAAACATGATCGCTGTCATTATTCACTATAAAACTACAAAACAGGATGCAAAAAAACAAATATTGATGCACATATACAGTGGCGGCTCCAAGGGTTATTTTTGGTGGGGCTATAGGGAGGGACATTATTATTTATTGATGGGATGAATGAATAACTCTGCAAATATGCATTTTAAGGTGAATTGTCAGCGCACACAACATACATGGTAACACACATATGGAACTTGGATTAGCAGTTGTGAAACAGCAACAACAACAGCAACAACAACAAAAAAGAGATCAAAAGGGCTCAGAGCACCGTGAGAACACACCCACATTTTAAAGTATTGGGCATGTAGAGAACATGTTACACTGGCTTTTAAAAAGTCAAGTTGGCTCGCAAGAAATATTTGAACCTATTTCCCCCCAAAATATCCATTTTCTTACATATTAGCGTGGGACTGGAAACTTGACCTTGACATGTGACCTTGATCATTGACAGTCAATGATCAAGGTCACATGTCAAGGTCACACATAAATCACAGTTAGGATCCTAACTGTGATCGAACCACTTGTTCACATCTATAGGCTCAATGTACCTGCCAAGTTGGCTCAGAAATGGACTCGGCATTCTTCAGATATTGTGCTATAATTCATACAAATATGGTTTAGAGAGACCACAAATGTACACATCAGGTGGTGTCATTAGTTAGCATTCTAACAGTATGAAAATGGAAATATTACAGGCAGAATAGAAAAAAGTGACACCACCAGCACAGAGGCTACTCTCCTTTAGATGGCACATCATCTTTCACTTATTCTGAATGTTGGATTTTTGTCCTCCTGTTTCATAATTTCACCAGCAATAGGACCATTTGACATGGAAAACATTCCATTTTTACCTGAGGTCATCAAATATGGCCATCGGGTATATTGAGAAGGCTTTTCGTCCATCCGTCTGTCCATCTGTCTGTGCTCAGCATAAGTCCAGTCCTATTACTGCCACAGTCTTGAAATTCACAGGGAATATTCTTGGGACACAGACCTTGGACAAGTTCAAAGATGGCTAACTTTGACTTATTTTAAGAGGTATTTTAAGAGGTGAAAATCTCACATTCTGTTTCAATCTGTTCAGTTTTGTTTTTCAGTGGCGGGGGTGACAGCCAATCAGAGTAGAGCTGCACTGTGATGTCACAGGCTGGTAGCTCACTGCAAATTCTGTTTTGTTTGTGTGTAAACATAATCTCTTTGTCATATATTATGTAAAAGCTAACGAGAAAGAAACGCTTGTA